>JAQZBX010034679.1:0-24898 GCA_029593785.1 Cabassous unicinctus | reverse complement strand
AAGATAGGAATAAAAGGAAAATTCCTCAATATGATAAAAGGCATATATGAAAAACCCACAGCCAACATCATACTCAATGGGGAAAGGTTGAAAGCTTTCCCTCTAAGATCGGGAACAAGACAAGGATGCCCACTGTCACCACTGTTATTCAACATTGTACTAGAAGTTCTAGCTAGGGCCATTAGACAAGAAAAAAAAAATTAAAGGCATCCAAATAGGAAAAGAGGAAGTAAAACTCTCACTGTTTGCAGATGACATGATTCTGTATTTAGAAAATCCTGAAGTATCCACAACAAAGCTACTTGAACTAATAAATGAGTTCAGCAAAGTGGCAGGGTACAAGATCAACATGCAAAAATCAGTAATGTTTTTGTACACTAGTACTGAACAACCTGAGGAGGAAATTGGGGGAAAATTCCATTTTCAATAGCAACAAAAAGACTCAAATACCTAGGAGTTAATTTAACCAAAGAAGTACAGGACCTATATCAGAAAACTACAAAACAATGCTAAAAGAAATTTAAAAAGACCTAAACAAATGGAAAGACATTCTGTGTTCATGGATTGGAAGAATAACTATCGTGAAGATGTTAATCTTGCCTAAAGTGATTTATAGAGTCAATGCAACACCAATCAAAATCCAACAGCTTACTTTGCAGAATTAGAGAAGGCAATTACCAAATTTTTCTGGAAGGATAAGTGCACTCGAATAGCCAAAAGCATTCCAAAAAAGAAGAGCAATGTGGGAGGAATTTCACTGCCTGACCTTGAAACATATTACAAAGCTATAGTGGTCAAAACAGCATGGTACTGGCATAAAGATAGACACATCGATCAGTGGAATAGAACTGAGAACCCAGAAATATACCCTCACCTATACAGTCAAGTGGTTCTTGACATACCTACCAAGTCCACGCTAATGGGAAAAAACAGTCTCATCAACAAATGGTATTGGGAGAACTGGATATCTATAACCAAAAGAATGAAAGAGGACCCCTATCTCACCCCCTATACAAGAATCAACTCAAAATGGATCAAAGATCTAAATATAAAAGCCAGGACCATAAAACTACTAGAAGAAAATGTAGAGAAACATCTTCAAGACCTTCTAGTAGGTGGTGGTTTCTTGGACCTTATACCCAAAGCACGTGCAACAAAAGAAAAAAATAGATAAATGGGACCTCCTCAAAATTAAACACTTTTGCACCTCACAGGACTTTGTCAGAAGGGTGAAAAGGCAGCCAACTCAATGGGAAAAATATTTGGAAATCACATATCTGATAAGGGTTTAACATCCAGTATATATAAAGAGATGTTACAACTCAACAATAAAAAGACAAACGATCCAGTTTAAAAATGGGCAAAAGACTTGAATAGACATTTCTCCAAAAAAGAAATATGAATGGCAAAAAAAACACATGAAGAAATGTTCAACATCATTCATGTAGGGAAATGCAAATCAAAACTACAATGAGATATCATTTCACACCTATCAGAATGGCCACTATTAAAAAGACAGAGAACTACAAGTGCTGGAGAGGATGTGGAGAGATAGGAACACTTCTTCACTGTTGGTGGGAATGCAGAATGGTACAGCCACTATGGAGGACTGTTTGGCAGTTCCTAAAGAAGTTGAATATAGACTTGCCACGTGACCCTGCAATACCACTACTGGGTATATACCCAGAAGAAATGAGAACAGTGACACAAACAAACATCTGCACGCCGATGTTCATAGCAACATTATTCACCATTGCCAAAAGCTGGAAACAACCCAGGTGTCCATCAACAGATGAATGGATAAACAAACTGTGGTCTATTCACACGATGGAATATTATGCAGCTCTAAGAAGAAATAAAGTCGTAAAGCATATGTCAACATGGATGAACCTGGAGGACATTATGTTAAGTGAAGCAAGCCAGACACAAAAGCACAAATATCGTATGAATGCATTACTGTGAACCAAATATATTGTGTAACATATTGTTTGATTCAAAAAAATTTTTTATATGTATCCAGTACATTTAATTGAGGAATGTATATATTTATTCATCTGTGTTTACTTTTTAGTTTTTAATTGTTTATATTTTCAATTATTAAATGTACAAAATAAAGTAAAAAAAAAACTCATCATGTTAAATTTTTTATGTACTTTTTTAGAGCGAATTTTTAAATTTTAGATTATATGTCCACCTATCTTAAGTGTACAGTTAATAATTAGCTTATTGATGACTGCATGATGCTTTGCAGAGCAGTAGCCCTTAAAGCGGACTGAAGGGCGATAGAGGAAGCTGGAGCTACAAAGCGGAGTGGCAAGGGAAAGGGGCAGGCTGGAAAGGGTGTGTGGCAAGACTAGGTCTTCCTAGATGAAGTCACAGGTGAGCTCAGTTTTAAAGGATAATTAGGATATGTGTGAGTGGAAAAGAAAAGGTAGAAAATTCTAAGCAGAGAGAGAAAGGTGTGCAAAAGACAGACGTAGAGGCATAGTCTATTTGAGAACATGTAAATAATTGTAATATAGCTAAAACATAAAAGAATAAAAAGAGTGAGTGGGGTTACAGGATCTAAACCGTGACTGTCTCTGAGTGCCATGCAGTGGACTAGTTTAATTTATCCTAAAAACAAAGGAAAAGACTTTAAGCAGAGAAATGACTATTATATTAGTGTATTTAAATGATCGTTCAGACAGTAGTTGGAAAGAACAATTGCAGGACGGGATAACATGAAGAGTAATAGTAAAGGCAGGTCTACCAATTCGGAGGCTATGAAAGCAATCCAAGTCCAAAATGGAGGGAAAGAAAAGCGGGATTAGATTTAATGGAAGAGAGACCAGTGAGGAGGTTTTTGCAATATAATATTCCAGTAGCAATTGGCAAGGGACTGAAAATGGCAGCAGTGGGACTAGAGAGAAAAGGAAACATGAGAAATATTAAGGCAACAGGATTGATGAAGTTAGGGTTCTGTTGGACGTGGCTCTGATGGAGAGGTGACTTCCAGGTCTCTAAGTGTGAAAAGAGAGGAACTAGGACTGAAGTCACAGGCATTCAGCTTGTACTCAGAAAAGCCCTGTACTTGGTTGAATACTCTTCTGTCGGTGTCTTGAAATTCTTAGTAATTTTGAACAAGGTGTGGCATCTCCATTTTTCACTGGACCCCTCCGATTAAGAGAAGGAAATCAAAGCCTGAACTATGGAGATCACCAATATTAAACTATAACCAGAAAACTGGGGAGAGAAAAACCAAAGAAAGGAGTCCATGCCACTCATGGTTAGGAGCACCGGCTCGAAAGTCAGATAGCCTATGTTCCATTTCTGGCTTCACCGCTTACAAAAAATGTGACTTTAGCCTTTTCTTTAGCTTTTCTGAGCTTCAATGTGCTCAACAGAATTATGGGAATAATAATAGTACCTGTCTCAGAGGATTGTTTTAAGGGTTAAATGAGATACTTCATGGAAGATGCTTGCTCTATGGCTTGGCACAAAAAGAAAAGTCAGTGACTGTTAGGTATTATTTTTTCTTATATTTTTAAAATATATATTTTAAATATAATATATATTTAAAAAATATATATATATTTTAAACATAATAAAAACAGGAAGAATTGATACCATAGAAGATGTCAAGAAAAGAGTTAAAAAAAAAAAAATGGAAGTATGCAGCAATGCCAGACGCCTGAACAATCAAACAAAGAGAGGAACAGAAAGTCCCATTGAACTTCGAAACAAAGAAGCAATTAATGAGCTGGTCAAGAACAATTTTTTTTTCAGTACTGCTGGACTGAGTGTTTTTGCCATTTAGATTTAGGACTTCAGCAATTTTGAAACTGAAACCAAGTATATCTGATGGCACTACCGGTAAATACATTAATGATGTTATAACAAATTCAAGTGTAAATATATATTTTTCCTTTTTCCAAAAAATCCTTGGTGCTTTTCAAGAAGGAACTAAAACTACAGCCTAAGAGAAACTGAAGCCTTGTTGTAGTCTGATACTATTGTATTTCATGGAGAAACTGATTATAGAACCCAGGGCTCTGAAACACCCAGCCCTGATGTTAGGAGGGGACATTTCTGGGTACTAGTGTATCTAACCCACTTCCTCTTGGTAAATAGGAAAGATGCTGGTAGGACTTCATAGAGGGTTTGACTCCTGTGTTCCTTACCACAAGGTAAATGTCTGGGTCTGGGCCTAAAGTGGGGTGAAAGAGATTGCTAGCAGTCAAAGCTGAAGCCCAAAGCCCCCAAAAGGCTAGGCCCATGGAGCAGCTCAAGGCTGAAGAGATGAGCCAGATACCTGCGAGCCCACAGCTGAAGTCAGGAAGAAAGCAGAGCAGCCAAGACCGAGCGAGGAGGCCCAGCAACAGACAAGCCCTATGCCTGGTCACCCACAGCTGAGCTCCGGGAGATGGTAGATCCTGGAGGGGAAAGCAGGGACCTCGGCAGAGACTGGCCTCCATCTTGCTTCACCACATGGCAGGACACCAGGATCACCAGTAGCTGACTTTGGTGAGAAAGCATCTCTGATGGTGCTTTGATTTGGACATTTCACAGCCTCAGAACTGTAAGCTTTTACCCCAAAGAAAATTCCCATTATAAAAGCCAACCCTTTTCTGGTACTTTACATTGGCAGTCCTATGATAAGCTAAGACACACAGACTTGGAAACCTAAGGATAGAATTGATGGCTAGGAACCTATGGAAATAGATGAGAACACTGAAGGAGAGAGTATAGATAAAGACGTGGTCACAATAACACTGTAAATATATATTTAGGGCTGTAACAGAAAAAGGAATCAAACTCTGGTTTGGTTTCCTTGGCTGCCGAACAAAACACCATCCAATGGGTCAGCTTAAACAATGGGAATTTATTTGCTCACAGTTTGAGGCAGGGAAAAAGTCCAAATAAAAGTGTCATCAGGGAGATGATCAAGTTTTCTCAAAGACTGTGGCATTCTGGAGCTGGCTGCTGGCGATCCTTGGTCCTTAGCTTGACACATGGCAATGCACATGGCGGCCTCTTCTGGTCTCTCCCTCCTCTTCTGGGTTCCCTTGATGCTCAGCTTCTGGCTGCTCCTTTGTAGCTCTTTCCCTCCCTCTGTCTGAATTTCATTCTGCTTATAAAGGACTTCAGTAATAGGATTAAGACCCATCCTGATTGAGGTGGGCCACACCCTAACTGAAGTAACCTTATCAAAAGGTCCTTCTTACAGTGGGTTCACATCCACAGGAATGGATTGGGTTTAATTAAGAACATGTTATTCTGAGATACTTACAGCTCCAAACCACCACAATATCTGAAACAGAAAATGAACAGTCAGAATGATAGAGAGTATGATATTAAGAAAGGGTTTCTTTCCAGAAGGAGGGAAGAAGAGTGTGACAAAAAATAACATTTATTGTTACATGGTAGGTGTTTCCCTCATGGTTTCTTGGTTATTCACAAAATTTCTCTGGGATAAATATTGCTATTTCTTGCAGGTGTTGAAACAAGCTCAGAATTTTAAGCCACTTATCGGAGCCCACATAGCTAGTAGTTGATGGACATAAACTCTCAGGAAGGCCTGGCTTGAGTTAACAGCAGGAAACTCCTGGACTGAATGATAGCAAGCAGGGATTCTAGTCCAATTCAAATGCCAACTCCCTGGATGACATTTGATAAGTTATTTCACTCTCATAAATCTTAGGTTTCTCATATGCTTAAATGAATTAGATTGTTTATTATATAATGTTCCTTTCAATTCTGGTATTTTATGATTCTATGGTTTTGACATGTTGCAGTGAAGTCTTGAGTGGGAGCAAAGGGAATGGATAAAAAATAACATAACCAGCATAAAAAATTAACCAGGCTATCTTTTTATCTGAGGTTGAAGGACAAAACAGGGAAGATGATTGAACAGAATTTGAAGCATGAGAAACTGAACTTCGAGACTGTTGGATATTGGATTGAGGGGAAGTGGATAATTAAGGGTGACGCTTGGGACTCTCCTGATGAAATATAAATCAATTAAGCTGCTTTGGGCACACAGCCCTTCAAGGTTGAAACCTCCATGAAAACGGTTAAATGAGTTAGCAGGACACTTCCTGCTCTTAATTTTTATATTAATCTCAGACTAAGTAGAGGAAGGAGATGTGTATTGGTGACATTAGTTTCAAAATAGATCTGTTTACAATCTGCTGACCTAAGTTCAGGGTCAACTGGATAAATGACAGGGTCTTTAGAATTTCCAGAGTGCAGATGTATGGCCTAGAATTTATCATGCTGGGTTCCATATTAAAGTGAATTCAAATCCTGGTTTCATTTTTCATTGGCAACCTGGCAGCCTGATCTAGTGAACAGAGCAATGGCTTGGAAATCAAGATGCATCAATCCTAGTTCTGACTCTACTTATAATTGGTGGAGTGGCACTGAACGTGTTTATTCACATGTATGTGCCTCAGTTTACTGATTTATAAAATGAGGTTGACAGTACCTACTTCATAGGAATAGTAAAATCCCCTGCTTTAGTGGGAGGTCCTCAAATGATGCTTGATAAAAGAAGATAAAAGAAGATGGTTGAGTCAACTGAGTTATAACCACCAAACACTGATATAACTGTGTAAAAGTTAATTTCTAGTTTTCATGCTCTACTTCTTCGGGAGAAGGACCCACTAATCAAAGTTCATCATGGACCATGCAAGAAAGTCTGGCTCATTTTTGCCTTTTTGGAACAATTTTGTCTCTGGGTTTAAAAATCAATATTCCCATATTACGGGTGAATGAAAGGGAAGGAGGACTTTCCTCTGAGGCGGTTTTGTCTGTCTGTTTGTTTTAACCAGCAATCTAACTGTTTACTCAGTCTTGTTCAGAGAAAGTCTATGGCAATTTGGAATTCAACCTCAGAGCAAGGTTCTCCCCCATTGCTGAGACACTGCTCGACTAACTGCACATTCCACAGGCGCTGTTTTGAAACAATTTTAACCTGGATATTTAATGTATTTAGAGCAGCTCTTTCTTCTAGTAGCAGCTACTTCAAGCAAAATATGGAGCCTCAAAATCAGAACCTGAAGATGACACTGCCACTGTCTTTGGGGAGATTTCACATTTCTGAAGATTATGGTTTTCTTCTTCCAGATCCTCTGGTAAGAATGGAGCCATGTACCAGGTTGGAATAGGTTTCTTGAGATGCTCGTTTGTATCATTTGCTTTCTTTCTTTCTTTTTTTTTTTTTTTACATTTATGTGGTTGTTAAAGGAGATGCAATATAACTATCAGTTCATTGAACTCAGAAAGATGCTATAAATGAAACAAAATGTAATTACCCTCAAAGGAGAAGTGACAGCCACAGCAGAGGGTAGTTTAGATTGAATGTTTCAGTGCCAGTTTATTTGAATAGATTATCATGTAGGTCAGGAAACCCGTAAGTAAATTTATGTTTATCAATGAAACGAAAGTAGTTAGATATAGATAAATGATGCGGGCAAATACGGAGCCTCAGCTATAGTGGGATGGTATTTCCATGGTACCAAGTTCTACCACATCTTGTAAGATACCAACGAAGAGTAAATGGAATTCCTCTATTACAGATTCAATCCTTTTCATTATATACATGTTTGCAGTGCAACTACTTCTAGGAGGAATCACTCATAAACTGTTCTAGGTCACTACCACTAATAACTTGATGTGAACTAGTTTATTTTGACTTTCAAGGTGGAGAGAAAACAATGTATGAGAGTCCTTAGGTACTTTGGGCATTAGCAGAAAGGATTTGTAAACAGCAGGTTAAAACAAACAGGCAGATAAAACCACCTCAGAGGAAAATCCTTCTTCCCTGACATTTCTGAAAAGAGGAAGGAAATCTTGAGAATAAACAGTACCTATTTCTTACTTCTACTTAGGGTTGTAATGCAATTCTGTTTTGTCAGTTAACCCTTAACAAGGTTGTTTTTCTCTTTGAATGTGGCCTGAGGTCTAGAATATCAAAACTTCTAAGATATAACCTTAGAAGCCATCTGGTCTCAACCCCTCCTTTTACAAATTTGGGCTAGGTTAAGTCCAGAAGAAGTTGTTTGTCCAAAATCTTATCAGTGGTAAAAACGGAACTAAAACTCAGGACTCTTGATATCTTTTTTCTACTATACCATAAATCATAACCAAGATCCCTTAGTTAAAAATCAAAGGATTCAATGTTTGGAGTCATTGCAACATTGTCTTAGAACTTTCTTTTCTCCACAGGTTTAATTTGTCATTTAACTGTGATTAAAGAATGTTCTGGAATTCAGTGAGTTGTTATTGACTATCTACTCTGATGCTTGTTTTCTTCTGAGTATAATTTGAAATGATGTAAATGAAGATAAGATCTATGCCCTGGTCTCAAAAGCTCTCTGTAGAGAATTGTTAGTTGTGAAACCAAGTCACAGATCTACAAGGAACCTGGGCATTAGAATCACAATTTTGTAAATGTTTAGCAGACTTTACTGCCTTGGTCAGAAAATCATATTTGTGAAACATTTGGTATTGTCTGGCATCTGAAAAAAGTATCAAATAGTACCCAGACACCAGTTCTTTCTAAATTTGAAAAATAAATTAATAAAAAATTGTATTACATGTAAAATGCAGATTCTGGGGGAAAATGTTTCTTTGATTTCAGAACACTCTTTACTAATAATTGCTTTGAAAGAAGAAACTTAATTTCGGGGGCGACTGAAATCGGAGAGATTACTGGCTTTAGACTTTAGATTTTTAAACTTAAAAATCTGTTTATGTGAAATAAGCAGCAACAGAAGGGTTAGTTCTAATTATTGCGGCTTCTGATAATATTAAGTATTTTTTGTCTGTTTCACCTCAATCTGAACAAGTAAAGGAAGTTTACCTGCATGCTGGACGTGCTTCATTACGCATGAAGAGCCTATGAACAATGGCTACTAGACTTTAGGGACATGGATCTGAGTCGCTTTGGAATTATAAAGTCCTAACTCATGTTTTTATAAATACCCCCAGCCTTTTGAGTAGTGGGTTTGTTAGAGGAAACATATGTAGGACCTTGCGTAGAAACCATTGGCTGTTCATTTCAGGTAAATGGATTGACTCTTAGGCTTTGGGCATGAATTTAAAAATATGGGAATAGAAAACAACAAAGAATGATGTGGACTGAAATGAAACAATGAAAGAACATTTATCCTGTGTCCCTTGCAAGTAGAATTTGGTTTTCATTTCATAAATCTCCTAGCAAACATGACAGTTAGAAGGGTGTATATATATATATATATATATATATAGTATAGCTTAAAAAGTCCACTTTATAATTTTCCCATTACAAGGTAAAATAATGCCTTTAGTAGTTTTGGGGGTGGGCAAGTATTATGTTTAATTGGAGTTGTCAGGTATGAGTCCCACAGAAATTTAGAAATTTTCTGGCTTAAAAGAGATCTGGTTTTTAGCTCTTGGATACCATTGTCACTTCGATTTCTAATAATTGTTAAAGTTACTGTATTTTTAATTTAGAATTGTCAATGCCTTGATCTTTGAGATGGATTTCTTAGAAATAGGTCCCACTTTTAAATTTTTCTTTAAAAAACGCGGTATTGGGTGGTAACCTTTACAGTTCTGAGCCCTGTTAACAATTATCTGGAAAGTATTTTGCGAGATCAATGGAAAGCTAAACATTCTTAATTTAACATGAACATACTTCTTTTTGATTCAGAAAATAAAATCAGATTTTTCAAAGTTTAAAAAAAAAAAAAAGGAACCACAACGAGGTATTATGCAGAGTATATTTGTTAAAGAGTATGGGAATGTGTTCTCTGACACTGACACTAAGGAGACCAGCCGCCTCCGTTTCTCCTGGATGAAGGGGGCTCCCGGGACACAGGACTTCCAGTGTTGACTTGGGAAAGTCCTAGGCAAACCACAATGAGTCCATCACTATAATTTGCAATTTTCTTAGCGCTTGAGATCTTGAGTGAATCACAAGCACGGTCTGTGCCTGTTTTTACATCTGCTGAAAGGAGATTCCAGTTGCAATCTCAATGGGTTTTTATGACGCATGAATGTGAAAGCACTTTGCTAAATCCAGTGTGGGGGATGGATGCCTGTTCTCCTGACTCTCAGCCCAGAGCTCTTAGACATCTGCATTCTCTGTTCTTACACTTTTGCGGGGAATATTTCCATCCTCCCTAGTTCACAAGGAAGAAAATGTCAGTAAGACAACATGTTATTATCGGGATTAAATATATACACTGAGCTGTACTCTGTAGCCAAACACTGGAGTGCCACTCCGCCCCCTTCTTCATTGTTTCTGCTTTTTATAAATAAGGGAACCAGATAAGAAACAATAACCGCATTAAGTGCTTGTGACACTCAGAGCCAGATTGCATCTCTATTCTTAGTGGCTTGGTTGATGGATTTCACTTAGAAAAAAATTTCCATTTCTGAGTTCACATGAATATATCCCTGGCGTGTCATTTCCACTCCCTCACAGTCATGCTTACCAGGCCTCTTAAAAGTGGTAATTCCTTGTTTCACTTTTAATTTCCTCTTTGTGTGATCTTAAACATCTCTCTTTCTGAGAAGAGGTGGGGGAAGAAATCTTTCAGCACTGTCGCTCCAGGTTGCCCCACACGTCAGGAGAGGCTCAGTCACCAACACCATGAGGCAGCAATTTTGCAATGAAGCATGCTTTGGAAAATATTTGTCCCTGACTCTGCGTCAAGACGTGAGCATGGCATCCCTTTAATTTGAAGGCAAGCGGTGGGAGGGCTGCCCCCTTGTCAAGAGCCACAAACATGCTCTTTTGGTAAACCTGGCTGTTTGCAGTAAATAATCACTTATTAGAAGGTCTCTCTGCAATGAATAAAGTCAAGCCAATGAATAAGCAGGGGTTCTGAATTTTAGGGGGTGAGAGCTAACTTGGTTTCAAATATTCTATCCCATTGTGTCTATAAACTCACCTTTATTTCCAGGTTCCAATGCTTCGGTATGGACAAATTTATACCTCCCAGCCTGTCTTCAGGCTGCTGTGACAAAGTACCACGACCTGTGTGGCTTAAAATAACAGAAATATATTGTGTCACAGTAGTGGAGACTAGATGTGTGAAATCAAAGTACCCTGGAAGCATATGGGGAAGGCCCTGCTCCGTGGCTCTCTCCTGGCCCTGGTGTTGGCGGCAATCTTCAGTGGTTACAATCTCTGCCTCCTTCTCCACGTGGCCGTCTTCTCTCGTCTGTGCCTCCTCTTCCCTTCTTATAAGGCCATAAACCACGTTGGATTAAGGGCCTACGCTACTCCAGTGTGACCTCATTGTAAATTGCCTAATTCCATCTGTAAGGGCCCTATTTCCAAATGAGGTCACATTCTGAGAAACAGGAGATTAGGATTTCAACATGCCTTTTTGGGGGACATAATCCAATTTATAACCCAGATTCCAATGCATAAATAAATCATAAAAATTCTTTGCTAGATCTTGTGACCTGTGTGGGTGTGTATGTGAGGGGTGGGTGGGAAGTAATTTCTCCTTAGGCATAAAGATTGCAAGGAAATGAGGTCGGTAGGAAAGGAGGGGCTAAGGTAGATTAGAGTAGAGAGTCCCCATTAGAACAGAACTGATGTGGGAGGGTGTGGGGAGTGGGGCATATGGGAATCCCTGCATTTTTTGTGAAATGTTTATGTAATCTAAGTATATTTTAAAAAATAAAAAATATATTATTTAAAAATGAAATAAAATAAAATAAAATTATACAGTGAAAACAAACAAACAAACAAAGAACAGAACTGAAAAACCTGAACATTAGGCTCAGAAATATGGGTTTTACACCTCTGGTAAATGCTAGGATGCAATTGGCATTTTAATATTTTTCTATCAGAATGTTAAGTTTAAGGTGGGTGAGAGTAATTTCCTAGGTTGTACAGTAAAGTCACTGGAGGAGCTTAAAAAGCTGAGAATTAGTTCAGAATCTCCAGCCTAGTTGGCCTCAGTACTTGAACACCATTTGCACAATAGAACGCTGAAATTTAAATGGCATTAAACACTTTGGTTGCATTCAATATTCCCTCATTTTAAATAAAACTTATATATAAAACTCTTAAAGTTTTAATTCAAACAGGACTGTATGCACAAACATTCCCCTGCTTGTTCCAAAAAGAAACCTGTAATCAATCACTAGCTCATTTTGAGGGCAATTGTTTAGATCCTTTTCCCATTCTCCATTGTTTTTCTTTTTTAAAGGTTTACTTATTTATTTATCCCCCCACCCCATTGTTTTTGCACTCTCTGCCTGCTCTCTGTGTGTTCTTCTGTGTCTGCTAGCCTTCTCTTTAGGCGACAAAGGGAACTAACTGATCCTGGGGCCTTCTGGAGTGGAGAGAGAGGCGCTCAATCTCTTGCGCCACCTCAGCTCCCTGGTCGGCTATGTCTCTTATTGTCTCTCTTCTGTGTCTCTTTTTGTTGTATCATCTTGCTGTACCAGCTCTCTGTGCAGGCCAGTACTCTGTGTGGGCCAGCACTCTTGCACAGGCTAGGTTGCCTTTCACCAAGAGGCCCCAGAAATCGAATCCCTGGACCTCCCATACAGTAGATGGGAGCCCAGTTACTTGAGCCACATCCGTTTCCCCCATTCTCCATTGTAACATCTTATGGCAGTATCTCTCTAGTTTCAAATTAACGACCCTCCCCAGATTTACTATTGTCTTGGCATTTTTGTGGGTATTTTATTTATTTTTTGAACTTAGTGAATATTTAGTCACTACTTTCTATGTTTAAGGGTACAATCTAGATTCTTAGATTGTGAATAAGGAGACAAATGTGAAATCTGTACTCCTGGACCTAATATTCTATTTCCCCAAATAGCATTCAATGATACCATGTAACGATTCTACACATTTTGGTTTAAGTTCTGCGTGTTTCACCAAGCTCAGTCTCCCTCCTCATTTTAACTAAGGACTTCCTGTTTAATCTACCAGATCTATAAAAAGAACTCGCCCTTTTGCTAGGGCCCACACAGGTTGACCAGAAGACTTACCTTCAATGAGGGGAAGAAGATTTTAATAGAGACTATGAGGGCCAGAATAAAATATTTGGCCACCCTAGGTAGACTAATGATTAAAAATTATATTCTTGAACATTTGTCCAATGTTTATTTTGAGGAAATCTCATTCTAGGTGAAAGGGGTGACAGAGAAGGTAGACAACTCTCTGATTATAGCTACTATCCATAGCTACTCAACTTCAGTCCCAAATCTCTTTACCCACCCCTCAGGAAAAAAAGAAGACAGAAGAAAAGAAAAAAGGGTAGGGAAGTGTCTATTCTCATTTGGATTATAAATGTGTTGGGAAAAACTATCCTAAATTTGGAAATAAAGCAAAAGGATGGCTTTGTGTCCTTTTAATAGCATCTTAGAACGTTGTCTAACAGTCTCATCTTAGAATTATTTAATCATCTGGCTGGATGTTCCTTTCCCTCACTTGCTATTTACTATTAATTAGGAGCTAGTCTCTGAAGTTACATGTTAACTTGTAAATTTTGGTACAAAAGAGATGCAAATGGCTCCTATTCAACAGAATATATAACCTCCAAGCTTATGATTGTACTACCCTATTGGACATTAACCAACCACTTGTGTATTTAACCTAACAATATTCTTTCAACATTCTTTTCTCAAATCTCTATAAACACTTGGCTTATGAAAAGTTTTTTGAACCAATCTTGCCACCATACTGATTTCCTCATTAATGAGTTAAATATATTTTTAACACATGTTCTATTCTTCTATGAGTCATGTTTTTAACTTCTGGAAATTATACTTTGGCAGATGTAAAAACCTAGTAAAAATATAAAATGGGATTTTTTTAATAAAGAAAGAAAAGAAGATTTTAAAAATTTCTATCCATCCCACTTCTGGGTCTTCTAATTATTGGAATGAGGCAAAGAGAAGCACTTAAAGTTTCTTTCAATTTCCTATCTTCTTGCACAACCCTCCATTGCCCCACCCCACCATCCTCTACGTGTTTACTCTAAAGAGCACTGGAAAGTACACTGAACTTTGAATCAGGAAGATTTGGCTTGGCCACCAAACAGATGTGAAACCTCAGGAAAAGTCATCCAAACTTTCTGAGCATTAGCTTCCTCTACTTCAAAATGAAAATAATGAGATCATTATGCCCTAACACATATCATATAGAAAACAAATGCAGGTGGATTAAAAATTCAAACATTAACAATAAAAGCAGAAATATTCTAAAATAAATTATTTGGGGATGGGAAGACCTTTCTGAGTGTTTTAGTCAGCCAAAGTGTTGGTGATGCAAAGTACCAGAAATCTGTTGGCTTTTTAAAAAATATATATTTTTTACTGAAGTGTATCATTCATATGTGACATGCATAAACAATAAGTGTATCTGTTGGCTTTTATAAAAGGTTAAAGAGTATTTATTTGAGGTAAAAGCTTACAGTTACAAGGCCCTGAAGAGTTCAACTCAAGGTTAGTTCCCCATCAAAGTCCATAGCCACGTGTTGAAGCAAGATGGTGGGCAACATTCCTCTTTCCTCTTAGGGCTCTGTGGGTCTTCTTCTGATCTCAGCTGTAGGCTGGGGGGCTCGTTTCTTTCGGGGCCTGCTCAGCTGCTCAAGGCTGTGATCTCTTCAGCAGCAAACTATCAGGCAAATTGCTCAGCTCTCTCTGGGGACCTCAGGATCAAATTCTCTCCTCTACTGTGTCTATGGAGCTCTCTCTATTCCCATGTATCTTTTGTTTTGTATCTACTTCTGTCTTCTTGATTGAGTATCCATTTATATAGTCCACAAAGGGGACAGGAACTCAAACTGAGTCGCCCTAATGACATGGCCAAATCAAAGCCCTAATCTTGATTTAATCAAGTAAATGTAAAGCCTTTGAATTTAAATCAATCAAAGGGTATGATGCCCAGAAGAACAGACCAGTTAACAAACATAATCAATATCTCTTTTTGGAATTCATAAACAATATCAAACTGCCACACTGAGCATGATTTGAAACCCAGGAGCATAAATGAAAATATTGGCTCATTTGACTACCCTACTATGTATGGCCATTTCTGAAGCATATGAAAAGAATTTCAACTCATTAATAATCACAGGAATGTAAATTTAAACAAGAAAATGATACCAAATCAAAAATGACACATGTGGTTTATATATAAAATTTCCCACTATAAATTATGTGTATTAATAATGTCTTGTCATGAGCATTTATTTCATTGTTTTTTAATCATCATGCTAAGAAAAGTATATTTGTTGAAGGGTTGTTTTGATAAGTTTAGTAAATATAAAAATAATTGTAGAATTCTCATGTAAGTAATACAAGACAAATTATATCTTAAAAACAAAACAAAAAAAGATCAGTCAAGCTCAGGGTTGCCAGAAGCATAGATAAACTGGCAATCCTATTTAAAAAATCACTTACTATATATGGTGTTATAATTTGATATAATTTTTCTGTAAAGAAATCAAGAAGTAGCTTTCAAATTTTTAAATGAGCAGAGTCTTTAATCCAGTAGCAAATCCACTTTTAGAAGTTTGTCCTAAGGAAATCATCAGAAAATGTCTAAAAATATATGTGTAAGGATGACTCTTTCAAACATATTAAATATTGTGAAAAATGGTAAGCAATTGGTAATACTAATCAATAGACTATTGGGATACCATATAGGTTTTAAAACAGATGTGGGAGATAAATATAAACTGACACCAAAAGACCTGTTATTTAGTAAGAAAGCCCATCAACTGATCCTGTCTCCCACACATGCTAAAGAAGTAGTCTGGTAATCACAAAGTAATTAACATAATTCAATGCATTCTTCAGTTTCTAGAAGAAAAGCCAAAAGAAAGAATATGTTCTACTAGACTTGAAAACATCTGTAAGATCTTTTCTCCCTTTCTTCATCACTTGCAAAAGCACCCCATCAGTGGTTTTCTAACTTCAGGGGGCATCAGCATCCCCTGCATAGCTTATTAAAACAATACTGCTGTGCCACGTGACCCGGCAGTACCACTACTGGTACTCCGAAGAACTGAGAGCAATGACATGAACCAACATCTGCACATCGATGTTCATAGCAACATTATTCACCATTGCCAAAAGTTGGAAACAACCCAGGTGTCCATCAACAGATGAATGGATAAACAAACTGTGGTCTGTTCACATGATGGAATATTATGCAGCTGTAAGAAGAAATGAAGTCGTAAAGCATATGACAACATGGATGAACCTGGAGGACATTATATTGAGCGAAGCAAGCCAGACACACAAAAGGACAAATACTGTATGAATGTGTTACTATGAACCAAATATATTGTGTAACATATTGTTTGATTCAAAAAAATTTATATATGTATCCAGTACATTTAATTGAGAAATGTATATATTTATTCATCTGTGTTTACTATTTAGTTTTTATTTGTTTATATTTTCAATTATTAAATGTACAAAATAAAGTAAAAAATAAAAAAAAATAAATTAGAAAAAACAACATTGCTTAAATAGCTCAAAAAAAAAAACAACAACAACAAAAAAACAATACTGCTGGTCCCCATGCCAGAATTTCTAATTCAGCATGTCTGGGGTGTGGGTTCAGAATTTACATTTCTCAAATCTTCCCAAGTAAGGCTGATGCTGCTGGACTGGAGATCACACTTTAAGAGCTCAGAGCTCATGATTTCCTTGTGTTTGTGGTTGCTGTAATGCAGAAGTCGGCATTAAAACTTAGAGCTCCTTTCAAGTGGGAGAGAATCAGAAGGAGGCAGAAGAGAAAGAGAGAGAGGAATCTTTGGGAAAAGAAAAGGTAGCCCTTAAAGAACAGGGTACAACCTAGATTGAGGCAAAATGCAAGATTTAAGGATTTCCAGGTAAGCCAAGAAGTAGAACTCCAAGATGCTTCATTTTAATTCTCAGAAAGTGATCCTTTTTCTAGACATAGCAGAAGGAAGGAGAGAGGTGATGATTTAGCTGAAACTGATTTTCTTAAAACTTGCTTCAAGGGGGCCATCTGAATACTGTGACTCTGTGTCCTTGATTTTTTATTGTAGAATTAATTTCAGATATTCTATTTCTTCACTGCTGCAATGGCGGGCAATTTTTGTTCCCAAAAATACGCATTATATAGATGAGGCTAAAAACAGACTACCGGTTCACAGCCAGTTTACCATGTATCTTTCTGTATACATTCTTCTTTTTTCTTTTTTATTTTTTTTAATGTTCTAATATTGATTTTCTGTATACATTCTTGATAGCACTCTCAACTCTGCCACCCCTCTGTAAACCCCTAACCTTTGATCAATTTGGTTTTCAGCATTCTTTGATTTTGCAACCACACCTACAGTTGAACTTTGCTGGAGGAAATTATACCACCGTGCTTATAAACTTTATTCCCCAATAGAAAGTTACATGGCCTTCCTGGCAGTGCTGCTCCTTGGAAAAAAAGCAGTGGAGTGGGAAAAGAGAAGTAGACTCTACCTGTCAGAAACTGAAACGCTGCATGAGGATTATGAGAACTGCAAAGTGGGATATGATTTCTTCCCTATGAACCTTCAAATCTATAGTAAAAATGCAAAAAGTATGATCTGTTTGGTAGCATTTCGTTTGTTGTGAGCACTAGCAAAGTGTCAGAATTTGGGTGCCCAGAATATTCTGAATTGATTCAGGATCAAAGACAGAAAGGCCCAAGAGTAAATAAGTCTGTAAACGTCAAAGACTGTGGATAGGATATTGGATGCACCCAGGTTATGAATTAAGAGTTTGAACCTCAATTTATCTTAGATTCTGGACCTCCAACAAGTGACTTTTGGGCAACTTGCAGATGTATAGCCATCCAAATTCATGGTGTTCAAATTCCCCTGGGTTCTTGGTATAACTTCTACATTACTTTTCTTTGCTTATGTTTAATTTCCTGTTGTGAAATTTCCCTCTAGAAGTTAACGCCAGCCCCTCTCTTCAAGTCACATCACCTGATCTTCACTCCTATTTGCTGAGAAATTGAAGCCACAAGCTCCCTCAAGCTCCAGACCCTTCTCCTTCTACCACTTCAAGTCCAGACCCTTCTTATGGCTCCTATTTTTCCTCTATGGCCTTTTGCCATTGCTCTCCTCTCCTTTATCTTCAATCTCTTTCTCTTACAATAGCAGACTGTAAACTACTCAGTTTCTCATTGTTAAATAGAGATAGCTCTCAAACATTGTTAAACGGAGAAAGCTAACACATTATGGCTCTCCTTCACTTTTCACAAAGCCTTTAGAAAAAAAGTAAACTACATTTTCTGTTTCTATTTTCTTACTTCCTCAATATACTAAAATTTGAACCCTGTTTCCATGACTCAGACCTAAATTTCTACACTATGTACATAGTAAAGACTGATATATTTTTAGTGGCTTCCTAATTCTTTTTTTTCCCAAAAACTTTCAAGTGGTGCATTTGACCTTCTGATGATTTTTTGCTTCTGCAAAATCCTGCAATATCTTCTGTGGAGTCATCCTCTTGCAGTTCATGGAAGCTCTATACAAGACCCTTTGACCTTTAAGGCTAGATTCAATTCTTCTGCCTGCCTTGTAAGTATTTCACAGTGACCTAAGCCTTCTTTTCATTTCACTTTATATCATCCCCTGAATGAACTCATACACTCTCGTGGTTTTAACCACAACATGGGGTTTTTACTACAGTTATACTTCCCAATTGCATATGTACAATCTGAATTATCTCCTGAACTTCAAGCTACATATCCAATTGCCCAGTACACAACCATGTCTTTACATTCCACAGCTACTTCAAGCTCAATATATCTCAAAATAAATTCAATTTCTTTATGTCTACTCTTTGACTTCTACCTGCATTTCTGTTTCAATTTGTGTTCCCACCTATTCCTTCAGTCACCTGATTCATATGCATGAGAATATGAACCACTCTTACCTCCTCTTCTTGACCCAGAGAAACAGCATCCAGTTTTCCAGGTTGTACACAGGAAAAGGAGGCCCAGACGACGGGGATGGATCTGTGTTGGAAAACTTTTGCTGTAAAGGTCCAAATGGCTTTGTGAGCCATAAGGCCTCTGCTGCAACTAGTTAGCTCTGTTTTTGTAGCGCCAAGGCAGCCGTAGACAATACATAAACAAATGAGTGTGGCTGTGCACCAATAGAACTTTATATGCAAAAGCATATGTAATTTGCCATCCCCTTGGGGTAGATGTTGGGATCACTGAAATCCAGCCTATATTCTATCTACTTGGTTAAGCCAGGGGCCTGCATCAGCCCAGAGTGGGCACACATACAAATGGTGCCGTTTGGGCTAAGGATCACTTTGTCTTAACCCCTGCCCCCAAATTTAATCATCACACCTGTTGGAGACTGAGTTATACTCCCCCACAAAAGACATGTTCAGGTCCCAATTCCTCGTCTTGTGAATGTGAACCCATTTGTAAATAGGGTCTTTGAAAAGTTATGTTAAGTTGTGCCTAAAGTGGATGAGGGTAGGTTTTAATCCCATATGGCTGAAGTCTTTGTTAGCAAAAAAAATTGGATGTGGAAAAAGATGCCATGTGGACTAGAAAGAAGCTGGAAATTAATGGAACTTGGAATAGAAAGGAGAATACGCCACCATATGTATAGCCATGTGACAGAAAAACCATGGACCAAAGATCACTGACAGCTAATACCAGGATACCACAATCTTTGGGGAGAAAACAGTGCCTTGCTGTTACTTTGACTTTTTATTTTATTTTATTTTTATTTTTATTTTTAAAGAAGCTTTAGATTACATAAATGTTACATACAAAATATAGGGGATTCCCATATGCTCCACCCTTTCCCCCTCCCACACTTGCCTACATTAACAACTGTCATTAGTGTGGTATATTTGTTACAATTGACGAAGACATATTGCAACATTGCTACTAACTGTGGACTATAGTATACATTATAGTTTACACTCTATCTCACACAATTTTGTAGGTTATGAAAAATATATAATGGCCTGTATCTGTCATTGCAATGTCATGCAGGACATTTCAAATGTCCCGAAAATGCTCCCACATTACACTTATTCTTCCCTCTCCCTCCCCTCAGAACTTCTGATGGCCACTGTCTTTATATCAGTGATAAAAGTTCTTCCATTGCCAGAATAACAATAAGTCTATAATAAAATAATAATAAGTCCATTTTAGCCCATTGTTCATTCCCCAATCCTGAGGATTTTGGGATAGTGATGCACCCTCTGTTTCTCATTGAGAAGGGGCTTAGGTCCCATGGGACAGATGGATGGAAATATCTTGCTTGCAGTTGCAGACACTCTCTGTTCCTTGGGATGGGCATTGTCCATCATCATCTCCTTGTTAGTTGTCCTGGGTGAGTCCAACAAACTGGAGAGTAGGTGTTGCAACTCTGCTGAGATTTAGGACTCAACTGGCACATGAACGGACCAAAGATTTAAGTCTCTGGGATATATATTTATCAAGTATAGTGCTAATTATCAGTTCAAATAAAAGGGGCAGAAAAGCCATGTGTAGGGAAACTCTAAATGAGTCTAAGTCTGTTACACAGGGGAGCATAAATTCCAGAGTAAGATCCACTGACAGGGTGCCAAATTCCTGAGCTTGTCTATTCTGCTTATAGTGTCTGGTTGTCTCTAGAGCTCTCAGGAGCCCCACTGTTTGAGGCACTGTTTACTGTGGCAGACAATGAGATCCTGCTGAGATGTGCATAAGGGTAACATCTGGAATGACATCCCGACTCACTTTGAAATCTCTTAGGAAATTGCAAAAGAAATCAATAACTACCTTGAAATGAATGAAAATGTGAACACAACATATCAAAACCTATGGGATACAGCAAAGGCAGTGCTGAGAGGGAAATTTTAGCCATAAATGCTTACATTTAAAAAGAAGAAAGAGCTAAAATCAAAGACCTAACTTCACACCTGGCAGATTTAGAAAAAGAACAACAAACTAATCTCAAAGCAAGTAGAAAGAAGGAAATAAAGATTAGAGCAGAGCTAAATGAAATTGAAAATAAGAAAGCACTAGAAAAAATTAACAAAACCAAAAGCTAGTTCTTTGAGTAGATTAATAAAATTGACAAGCCCTTAGCTAGACTAAAAAAGAAAGAGAGAAGATGCAAATACATAACATAAGAAGTGAGGAAGGGGATAGATAGCACAACTGATTGCACAGAAATAAAGAGTGTCATAAGAGGTTACTATGAAAAATTGCATGCCAGCAAGATGGATAACTTAGATGAAATGGACAAATTTCTAGAAACACACAAGCAGTCTTCATTGGTGAAAGAAGAAATTGATGAACTCAGCAGTCCAATTATGAGGAATGGGATTGAATTAATCATCAAATACCTCCCAACTAAGAAGAGCCCAGGACCAGATGGCTTCACAGGTAAATTCTACCAACCATTCTGGAAAGAACTAACACCAATCCTTCTTATACTCGTTCAAAAAACAGAAGTGGAGAGAACATTGCCTAACTCATTCTATGATGCCAACATCACCTAATACCAAAGCCACATGAAGACACCACAAGAAAGGAAAAGTAAGACCAATCTCTCTAATGAAACTGGATGTTAAAATCCTCAACAAAATACTTGCTAATTGTATTCAGCAACACATGAAATGAATTATACTACATGACCAAGTGGGTTTTATCCCTGGTATGCAAAGATGGTTCAACATAAGAAAATCAATCAACATAATACACCACATTAACAGATTGAAAGAAAAAAATCACTTGATCATCTCTATTGATGCAGGAAAAGCCTTTGACAAAATATAGCACCCTTTCTTGATAAAAACACTTCAAAAGATAGGAAGAGAAAGAAACTTCCTCAACATGATAAAGAGTACGTATGAAAAACCCATAGCTAACATCATATTCAATGGTGAAATGCTAAAGGCTTTCCCTCTAAGATCTGGAACAAGACAAGGATGCCCAGTGTCAATGCTCCTAGTTAACATTGTGTTAGAAGTACTTGCTCAAGCACTTAGGCAAGAAAAAGATTTTTAAAAAGGCATTTAAATTTGAAAGGAAGAAGTGAAAATTTCACTATTTGTAGTTGATATGATCCTATACATAGGAAGCCCTGAGAAATCTACAACAAAGCTTCTAGAGCTGATAAATGAGTTCAATAAAGTGGTAGGATATAAGATCAAAACACAAAAATCAGTAGCATTTCCGTACACCAATAATGAGCAATCTGAGGAGGAAATCCAGAAAAAAATTCCACTTACAATAGCAACTAAAATAATCAAATACCTAGGAAGAAACTTAATTAAAGATGTAAAAGACTTGTAATCAGAAAACTACACATTTTTAACAGAAATCAAAGAAGATTTAAATAAATGGAAGAACATTCCCTGTTCATGGATTGGAAGACTAAACATCATTAAGATGTCTGTCCTACCCAAATTGATTTACAGATTTAATGCAATCCCAATAAAAATTACAATAGCATTTTTTATTGAATTGGAAAGGCAAGTATAAAATTTTTATGGAAGGGCAAGGGGCCCCGAGTACCAAAGACATATTGAAAAAGAAAAACGCAATTGGAGGAATCACACTACCTGACTTTAAAACATACTATAAAGCTTCAGTTGTCAAAACTGCATGGACCCTATATTTTTTTGTGTAATATTTATGGTATCTAAGTATCTTAAAAAATATATATACTATATGAAAAAAAAAAGACAATGCAATGACAGATATAGGCCATTTTATATCATCACATAACATGCAGAACTGTGTAGGAGAAAGTGTAGACTACACTGTTTAATGGCAAAGTCCCAGGATGCGTTTATCAGTTGCAATGAATGTGCCACACTAATGAAGGATGTTTACATGGGAGGGTGTGGGAGGTGTGGGGAGTGCGGCATATGGGAATCTCTATATTTTTTGTGTAATATTTATAGAATCTAAGTATCTTTTAAAAATGAAAAAAATTATTATTAAAACAGAAACAAAAACTGCTTGGTATTGGCACAAGGATAAACATACTGACCAATGGAACTGAATTGAGAGTTCTGATATAGATCCTTACATATATGGTCAACTGATATTCAACAAGGCCACCAAGCCCACTCAACTGGGTGAAAATGACTTCTTTAATAAATGGTGCTTGGAGAACTAGATATCTATATCCAAAAGAAAGAGAGAGGATCACCATCTCATGCCCTATATAAAAATTAACTCAAGAAGGATCACAGATCTAAATTTAAGAGCCAAGACCATAAAGTTCCTAGAAGATAATGTACAGAAGGATCTGTAAGATCTTGTAGTAGAAAAGTAATTTTATAAACTTTACACCCAAAGCTCAAGCAATGAAAGAAAAAGTAGATAAAAAGAACCGCCTCAAAATCAAAACTTTTGCACTTTGAAGGAGTTTGTCAAGAAAATGAAAAGGCAGCCTATTCAATGGGAGAAAATATTTGGGAAGCATTTATCCGATAAAGGCCTAATATCCAGCATATAAAAAGAAATCCTACATTTCAAAAATAGAAAAGACAAACAACCCATTTTAAAAATGGGCAAGTGATTTGAATAGACACCCCTCCAAAGAAGAAATATAAATGGCAAAAAGCACATGAAAAGATGCTCAACATCACCAGCTATTAGGGAAATGCAAATCAAAATTACAATGAGATATCCTCTTATACCCATTAGACTGGAGGTTATTGAAAAAACAGAGGACTGCAAGTGTTGGAGAGGATGTGGAGGAAAGGGAACCTTTGTCCACTGCTGGTGGGAATGTAGAATGGTGCACCCATTGTGGAGGACAGTTTGGCAGTTCCTCAGGAAGCTAACTATGATCCAGCAATCCCACAGCTGGGTGTATACCCAGAAGATCTGAAAGCAAGGACACAAACAGATATATTCACATCAATGTTCACAGCAGCGTTATTCACTATTGCCAAAAATTGGAAGCAACAAAATGTCCATCAGCAGATGAAGGGGTAAGCAAACTGTGGTATATACATACAATGGAATATAACTCAGCTGTAAGAAGAAATACATTATCAACACATGGGATAACACGGATGAATCTTGAAGACCTTATGTAAGTGAAGTAAAGAAGCACTGAAAGACAAATATTACATGACCTCACTAATATGATTAAACAAATTGAGGAGACTCACAGAACACCTTGATTTTAGACTTCCTCTAGCTTTCAAACGGTGACCAATAAATTCCCATTGTTTACGCCAACCCATTGTATAGTATTTCTTTTAGCAGCTGGGAAACTAAAACAACACCATTTTAATTTTACTTTCAAAATAAATCTTAAATACATGCTCTCTCCTCTCCAAACTCATTGACTTGGCCTAAGTTTACACCTTAAACAGTATGTTTAATGATATTACAATGACAGATATCTGCAATTATACATTTTGTCTAAACCTATAAAATTGTACAGGGCAAAGTGTAAAGCATAATGTAAGCTGTAGACCATGGTTAGTAGCAATTCTTCAAAATATGTTCACCATATTGTAACAAATTTACCACACTAATGTAAGATGTTAATGGGGGAAAAGTGTGGGAAGGGGAGAGGATGGGTTATAGGTGAGTCCCCTATATTTTCTTTTCTTTTTTTTTTTTTCCCCTATATTTTCAATGTGACATTTATGTAATCTAAAGCTCCTTTAAAAATAAAAATAAAAATTATAAAGAAAAAACAGTATGTGAAAGACTTCTTGATCTGACTATACCCTAAAATCCTACAGTCAAAATTATCTTCCTAAAATTCAAATCATATCATGCCCAACTTTCATAAAAGGAAAACTCTTTTCTATTCCATAGAAAATACTTTTTAAAAATAATAATGATAAAAAAATAATAATGATACCATTTATTGACTCTTCACTAAAGTGCCAATCACAACTCTCCAAGGTAGATACAATTTTTTTTTTT
>JAQZBX010034678.1:0-24898 GCA_029593785.1 Cabassous unicinctus | reverse complement strand
CCCAGCCCCTCCTCCAGGCACCCCAGCTCCCAGCCCATGACCAGTGCTCCAGGCACCCCCAGTTCCCAGCTTGCCCCTCCTCCAAGCACCCCAGCTCCCAGCCCACTCCCCCGCACCCCGGGCACAGGTGGGGAGCAGGCAGAGAGGGGACACGTTTCCAGACACGGGTGTTGCACCTACAGCACCTTTCCTTCTCCTTCACCGAGCGCCACCTCCTTCAGGAAGCCCTCCCTGATTGCCCAGCCCCGAGGCACTCAGAATTGTCACGCGCGGGCCTGGCGGGAAGGAGCAGGCATGGGGGCTTTGCCCACCAGCCCGGCCTCCCGGCCTCCGCTCCTCGCCGCCCTCCAAGCCTGCAGATCTTGGGACTGCGGGTTCCAACCTGCCCCATCCCTGGCTGCGGGCTGGGGGGAGAGGTCGGTGCTGTTCTTGGTATTTAGAGACCCCAGCCTGGGCACCGGGGGAGCTGGTTGTGACGGGGTTGGACATTGTTTCTAGGACTTTCCATCCGGTCGTCCTGGGGTTTAGGGGCTTGGGATCTGCTAGTGCCGGCGCAAGCGTCTGTCGCTGGGAATTAAAACCCGAGACACAGAGGCCCTCGCAGGGGAAGACTGGAGAGGGAGGGAGGGACGGAGGCTGGGGGCTGCTTCCTGAAGGCCCGCCTCTTCCGTGGTTTGGAGAGGCTGCCTGTGCCCCTTCAGCTTCACAAGGCACAAAAAAGAAGGGAAGGTATCAGTCCGTGCAGGTTGAAAGCTCTACGGCCCGTTGGATGGCTTCAGGCACAGCTGCATCCAGGCGTCTAGTTCCACCGCTCAGCTCCTCCTGCGTGGCAGCAGGGCCGGGGAGTGCCAGTGCCATTCCAGCGTCTCTCCCAATACTCGCAGCAAAGCCGTGGGCTGATTCTAATTAGCCTGCAGGGGGAATGGGTGGGCTCAGCCCCACCCAGGAGGTGGCATGGGCTGGAACTGGGGAAGAGGCGGCTCCCCCAAAAGTCACCAGGATTCTGTGCCCAGACGCCCTCCTGCCCATCCCGGGGGTTCCGGTCTCCTGATATTCCGAGAACAAGCAGGAGCTGGGAAGGTCGCCTGCCCTCTAACTACTTCAGTCTGTCCTCACCCCGGCCGCTCAAGGAAGGTCCCCTTTCACAGACGGGGACACCAAGGCGCGCCGAGGCGAAGCGGCGTCGCGGAGGGGGTGCTTGAAGCCTGGAGTGGCACGTGGGCGCACTGGGGGAGCCGCTCCCCTGCCCTGCCCGCCCCGCCCCTGGCCTTGTTTGGAAATAGGGCCTTCGCAGCTGTGGTCGAGGGGAGACGCGCCACGCCGGATGGGGTGGGCACGAAGGCCGGTGACCGGCGTCCTTACGAGGGAGGGAACGGAGTGAGGCCAGGGGCTGGGGGGACAGCCACAGGCCAAGGGCGCCAAGGACGGCCAAGAGCAGAAGCTGGACGGAGCAGGGAGGCCCGGAGGTCGGATCTCTGCCTGCGGAGCTGGGAGGGAACCGGCCTGTCGCTTGAAGCCCGTCTGGGGTCCTTGGCTACGGCACGTAGGTGCTTGGACATGGCTACGCCCTGGAAGCCCTCCCCCTGCCCAGAACTCTCCTGGCGTCCCTTTGGCCCCCGCCCCTGGCAGCCTCTCGTGTGGCCAGCTGGGCGCACTTTCTAGAAGGCGACGCGAACGCAACCGCGCGTTGTGCTCCTTCGGCATTTGGTGTCTCTCGCCCGGCGCGACCCCTCTGGCTCCTCCAGGCTGCCACGGCTCCGGCCGCTGACTCAAGTCCCGCGGCGCCGTGCCCTCCCGGGTTGCCCACCCACCCGCCCGGCGAGGACATCCGGGTTGGGTCCAGATTCTGGGTGATTACAAGGAAAGCCACTGGGCACAGCCGTGGCCTGGTTGCGTGTGGACGTGTGTCTTCCTGGCCGCGGCCGAGGGCTGACCCGAGAAGCCCCTCTGTCCCCCGAGGTGGCGGACTCGTCACGCTCCTGCCAGCAGGGTAGGGGCGCCAGCTGCACTGGGACAGCTGACCAGTGAAAACGGGGGCGTCCGGGGCTCGCGCTCACACACATGCACGTCCTGGGTTGCCACAGGGCCACGGGAAGGCTTCCAGCGGGAGTGGCCTCAGGTTCCCGAGGCCAGAAGCGCGACACCCGGGCGTGGGCGGGGCCGTGCCTGGGAGGGCTCCTTCCTGCCCCTCCAGCCCGTGACGGCCGCCGCCCTGCGTCCCACCCCCCCCCGTCTTCTCCCCACTTTAAAGGACGAGAGTCGTCAGATCTGGGGCCACCGGACTCCAGCGTGAACACTTCTGCAAAGACCATTTCCAAGCGAGGCGGGGAGCGAGGCTTGGACATGAGCCCCCCTGGACGTGACTCGCCTGCCCAGTGAGCACGGCACAGGCGTGGAGGGGACACCGACGTGGGGTCGTGCCTTCCGTCCTTCCAGCAGGCTCTCCTCCTCGCTAACTCTAAGGAAGCGTGTTCTGAGCTGCCCAATGGGCAGCCCCACGTGGCAAGGTGGCAAGGAGCAGGGGCCACTTCCAGGTGAGGAGGCGAGACCCGACCACCACGTGACAGCTACTTCCCCAGCCAAGCCTTCGGCTGAGGCCGCAGCCCTGGCCGGCAGACTGTCACCCCTGAGACCCTGGGGTGCGGCACCCAGCTAAGCCACACCGACTGCTGACCCACAAAAACTGGGAGATGATAAATCTGTGTTATTTGTTACTGATGCTTCATGGTAACTTGTTATGCAGCAAGAGCTGACTGATACAGGTATTCTCCACCAGCTGTCATCACTGCTCAAGGGCTGTTTCCAGGGGATGGTAACCTCCCAGCCTCCTCCGCCCTGCCTTGTGCACAGAGTGTGATCCCGTGACCAGAGGTCCCAGGCGCCAGTAGGACCCCCACAGTGCCCGCTACGGCCTCTTCTCTGGGTTTCTGCCTATGGTTTGCAGCGGGACAGCTGTGGCTCAAGAGTGTAGAGTTGAGGCGGCCGGCAGCAGGGAGCCATAGAAGGTCACGGAGGGAGAGTGCTGTGCACAGACTTTGAGGGCTCTTGGGCAACAGAGTACAGCCCAAGCTGGAGGCAGGTGACTGACGAGGCCCATTGCAACGGCCCGGGGACATGCGTGAAGGGCGGACAGGCTGGCCGAACCCCACACAGAAGGCGGCACCCCCCGGGGGCAGCGTTTTCCTGCCGGTCAACCCTGCTCTGGATTCACCCGGAACCCGTTACAGACGCAGGCTCCTGACCTCTCTGTGAAGCATGGGACCCAGTGGTTCTGAAGCGAGAAATCACCACTGACCCCTTTTCCAGGTGGGCCTGTGGCTCCGCTGGCCACTCGCCACCGCGCTGGTCAAAGCCCCGAGCCCAAGGAGTCCCGGACCTGCCGACGGGTGGGCAGCTCGAACCTCAAGGACCCCCAAGTCTTGCCAACAGCGGGCGACGCCCGCGGGCTCTGGCTCCCTCGTGCGGGGGGTCCCGGCAGGCACCGAGGCCAGGACAAAGGCTCCATTGCCCTCTTCCCCTCTCCAGCAGCCCAGAGACCCCGGGGACAGCCAGGTGTCACAAAGCGTCGCGTTTATTGCTCCAGCGTGTATATACAGAAGGCGCTTAAAAGCCCGGCCCGCTGTTCCGACACTTGTATAAAATTACTTTTCTTAAAAAAATTTTTTTTTTGGGAAAAAGTTATCTTGAGGCACTCGGAGCACAACCCCCCAAAACCACAGGACCCCCTCCCCAGCACTCTGCCTCGGTGCTGCCCTCGTCCCGTTCTGTACGTAAGTTACGTATGTAACAGCCCCCAATTCCACGGGGCCTCGGGCCGTGGAGGCCCGTCAAGGAGCACGAGAAGCCGAGAGGGAAACTGAGGCAGTGGCCTCTGCCAGGGCTCCTCCCGCAAGAGCCCGGTGTCCCCAGAGTTCCCCGTGTCCCCGCCAAGGAGCCTGGACGACCAGGACGTGGGAGAGGCGAGCGTCCCGCCCTGCACCGGCCCAGAGGCTGCCGCTGAGCCTCCCTGGAGCCCGGGGACGTTCCCGTCAGGGGAGGGGGCCGCTAGGTAACCCCGGGCTTGAGGGCTCCCTGGGGCAGGGGAGCCGCAAGGCCTCTGGGGGGTAAAGGGCGTGACAGCCGCCCCCACAGGCTGCCTTCCCGTGACTCGGGGGTCCCACTGTTGTGGGACAGTCCTGAGCAAACTGGGACACGTGAGGCCAGAAAAGGGGGCGGCGCAGAGAAAGGCCGCGGAGCTGGGGTGTGGGCAGGACCCTCCCCCATCAGTCTTCCAGCTGGGCGCTGACGGGGGTGGACGCGCCAGCTGGGGGCCATTCTGGGGCCCGGGACCCTCACCCGGCCTCACCCAGGCCCCGCTCCCTCCATGTTGTGGGAAGGGGGGCGGAGCCCTGGGCCGCAGCCCGGCAGGTGCGCGGGGGCCTCCATGGCCGCCAGGCTGAGGCCCGTCAGCAGGGACAGCTCTGGCCCCGAGGAGGCCTCAACGATGGGGCTCCGGGGAGGCCCCCCAGCACCGTGCGCCCAGCGCCTGGTCCCTACCAAAAGCCCCGATTCCAGAGAGGTCTGTGGGCTCCGAGGAAGAGCAGCTCACAGGGTGATGGGTGGGATGTGGGATCCCAGGCCCATGGGTGCAGGGGGCCTCTAGGATCCCGGGTATCTTCTTCTGGGCTGGTGGCGAGAGGCCAGAGGTGCTGCGGGGGCTGGCTGAGCAGAGCGGGAGGGGCCAGGGCCACCCCGGGAAAGGACCCCCCGTCATTTTAAAAGGCAAAAACCCCCCAACATAAAAACATGTGGAGACCCCAGCCCATTCCGCTCTGAGTCCAGCGGCTTCCAGGGGGTGGGAGGGGTCTCGGGTTTCCAGCATTTTTAACACGACTAATCGTCTGCTCAATCACGACAGCAACGCTCAGCTCCAGAAACGGCAGCAGAAATCGCCAGACACGAGACTTTTTATACAAAAAATTTTGTTGCTTACAAAATATATGCAAAAAAAGCGTAAAAAAAAAAAAAAAAAAAAAGACCAAGGCATCATCCTTGCTAATTTTCTTCTACGTCGAAAAAAAAAAAAAACCTCTTAACTAATGTTTTTATTTTCCTTAAAAAAAAATATTGAGCGTAGGCACGATTTGCTGGCGGCTTTTGGGGAACAAGCCACGTCCGCACGGCGTCTCCCTCGACTGATATGTTCTGACTCTTCCGTATTTTATACTTAAGGCATTTTTTTTCCTTTTCAAAGTGGGTATTTTCTTGTTGGCTTTTAAAAAAAAATGCTCCTTTCGGCCCGGGCCGGGGGCCGAGCTGCAGGCTCAGGATCCATCGGGCAAATCCCAGGGCTTCGGGCGGCCGAGACCTGGGGGAGGAGGGTAAGCGGTGAGGGGCGCTTCTCCCCAGAGCGGGGCGCGGGCGCCACCGGGGCCGCCGAGGCCACGTACCTCTCAGAGGCGCCCCGCCGCGTTGTGGGCGTCGCTCAGGCCCGCGTGGGCGGCCGACAGGGCCAGCTGGGGGTCCCCGACCACGCCCGACACCTTCTCCTCTTCCCGGCGTTTCAAGCAGGCCGCTTTAGGGTTCAGGTTGCGTTCTGGGGGGGGAGGGGGGAGCACTGTGGGAGAGGGTCCCCACGGTGGCCGGGGGGCTCGGGCCCCTGCGCTGCGCCTGCCGCCGCCTCCAGCTCTCGCCCGCAGTCTCCTGCCCCGAGACGCTGGGGCGCTCCTGGGTCGTGGGGGCTTTGGGGGATGTTACGGAGAATGGACTGGGCGTCCGGGGGGGCCTGCATCTGGCCACAGACAGAGACGCGGGCGGAGGAGCCCCATGTGAGCGCCAGAGCCGGGCAGCCCCGCGGCGCCACGAGGCCCACAGGGTGGGGTGGGGCGCCGGGCCCGGAAGCCTACCTCGCACCTGCTGCTCCAGGCCCAGGATAACCTGCACGGCCTGCTGCAGGATGAGCAGCTTGGTCTGCGCCTTGTCCGACTTGAGGTGCAGCTGGCACATGCGCCCCAGCTCCCGGAAGGCCTCGTTAATGTCCCGCACGCGCACCCGCTCCCGGGCGTTATTCGCCATGCGCCTCTCCCGGTCCCTCAGGTCCTTCTCCTCCAGGGACAGCACCTCCTCCGCGCTGCGGGGGGCACAGTGCCAGCCCCCGTTAGGGGGGCCTTGGCTGGCGCGGGCCGACCGCGGGCGCCCGCGAAACGCGGACGGGGCCTGTCTGCGGGCGCCGGCTGCCCCAGAGAGCACGCGTCTCACGCCCGAGGGAGCCCGCACCTGACGTTCCCAGGAGGCTGCCTGGGGAGGGGGCTTCGTCAGCACCCCTGACCCTCTGCCCCTTCTCTCTCTGGGGTGGCGGCGCAGCCCGTTAACGGAAGCCGCCGGCTAGGTGGATACGCGGCCAGGACCCCGTCGGCACGAGGAGGGGGCGGGCTCAGCAGAGCCCCAGTACGCCCCCGGCCTGCGAGAGGGTCTGCCCTGCTCTGCTCTCTGGCCGCTCCAGGCCCTCCAGACCCTCGAGCGTCAGCGCCGTCTGCAGCGGGCACGGCGCCCCACTTGGGGCCGGCCTGCTACACGCCACGGGGCTGACCGCGGGCGCCTGGCCGCGCCTACGGCAACGGGAGCCCCCATGCTCTGCTCTGCCGGGGGCAGAGGCTGCCCTCGCCCCCCAACCGCAGAGCTGACCCCACCGGGTGGCGGCGGCCCCCAGAGCCCCGGACAAGCGCGCAGACCAAACTGAGCACGTGGCAAGGACGCGGCTGGCGCGTCCGCTGTTCTCTTTTCTTCCCTCAAGTCCCAAATGGGGGCTTTGAGGGAGGAAAGGACCCCGGGCCGCAGCCCTGGACGGTCCGTCTTGGGCAGCAAGTGCGAGGTAAGGAGGGTCCGGGGGGGAAGCGGAGGGTCCGGGGGGAAGTGGGGGCAGAGCGGCGAGAGCCAGAGCGCGGAGAGGCAGGCGCGGGGGAAGAGAGAGAGCACGTGCGCCCGCCGCCGCCGAGCCGACGCGGGAGCCTCCAGGCTCAGCCTGAGGAACGGCGCTGCGGGAGAGAAAGGGTTAGCGGCCGCGCAGAGCAGGAAGGAGCTGAGGGAGCAGCTGCCAGCAGGCGGGAGGGGGCGGGCCACGGCTGGGGGTGCAGCCGAGGGGGCGCAGGGAAACCGAGTCTGCAGGAGGGGCTGGGCCTGGCGGGGGGCAGGCGGGCAGCGCAGGGCGGGGGGTCCTCCCGGGGGAGACCGAGGCCGGCCGAGAGGCGGGGGGCGGGCCGGCGCCCGCGCCCACTGACCTCGCACTTGCTGCTCCAAGTTCAGAATGACGGCCACGGCCTGGTGCAGAATGAGCAGTTTGGTCTGCGGCTTCTCGCTGTTGAGGTGCAGCTGGCACATGCGCCCCAGCTCCTTAAAGGCCTCGTTGATGTCCCGCACGCGCAGCCGCTCGCGGGCGTTATTCGCCACCCGGCGCTCCTTCTCCCGCTCGGCCTTCTGCTCTGGGGGGAGAAGGCCGTCCTCGTCCTCGTCTGCGCTACGGGGGGCCGGGGGGCCGGAGGGAGAGCGTGAGGCGGGGGCCGGGCGGCGTGGGGCCTCCCGGGGCGGGCGCGGCGTGCGGGGGGCCGGGCGGGGCCGGGGAGGGCTGGCACCTGGTCCGGGACCGGGCGAGCTTCGGCTCCTTCTTGTCCTCCTCCGAGTTGTCGGCCGCTGACGCGTTCTCCTCGTCCTCCTTCTCTTCCCGCTTGATCTCGCCGGTGCCGGGCGCGGCGCCTGCCCGCCCGAGTCCTGCAACGTGCCAGGCGTCAGGGCGCAGGGCCCGGCGGTGGCGCCCTGGCCGACAAGTCCTCTGGCCCCCCGCGGGAGGGGCCACCGGGCGTTCGTTCCGTGAAAAAGGAAAGCCTGGGATCCGGTCCCTACCTCACGCCATACGCAGACATCGGCGCTGGGCAGGCTAAGGCATTAGGCGGGGCTGGGGGCGGCTTTAGGACCTCCAGGCGTTAGGGGCGAGGCGGTCTCCTTGTGACCCGCGGGGAGCCATTTCTTAAAGCACTGGGAGAGCCCTTCCCAGCAGCAGCAACAGCAGCAGGTCAGCTGGACTGACCCAAAGCACCAGGAAGCACCCACCCAGACGACGGACACGCTCCTGCGTGGACGCACGCGAAGCCACCGTGCTCGGGACAGCGGCCTCGTAAAGGACGTGAAATGCCGGCAACGGGCACGCTCACGGGACCGAGAGTGGCCGGGGGGCGGCCGGGGGGAGGGGAGCTACTGCTTAATTAGCAGAGTGTCTTTTTGGGGTAATGAGAAAGTTTTAGAAACCACGGTAGTGACGGGAGCACAACGCTGTGGAAGTAATGCCACCGGGAGCGGAGGTGGCTCAGGCGGTTGAGCGCCTGCTTCCCACATGGGCGGTCCTGGGATCGATCCCTGGTGCCTCCTAAAGGTGACACGAACAACAAGCAAAGAAATGAAACAACCAGCTCCGGGGAGAGCGGAGCCGCTGTGGCTCAGTGGTCGGGCGCCGGCTGCCCACATTCGAGGTGCCGGGTTCAATCCCCGGCCCCAGGACCTCAAAAAAAAAAAAAGTGCCATGGAACTGTACACTCAAAACTGGTTAAAATGGAAACTTTCATGTTCTATATATGGTCCCACAATAAGAAATTCCACAACGAAAATAAAAAGCCACGGAACGGAAAAGATACTTGCGACATAACCAACAGTGTTAGGGTCCATAAAATATAAAGAGCTCCAGTAAATCAATAAGAACAGGGTGAAAAGGTCAACAGAGAAAGGGGCAAACAACCTGAATGGGCATTTCATGGACAAGGAAATTCACGTGGCCAGAGACACAGGAAATCCGCTTCATCGCATGGAGATATTAAGGAAATTCCGTTCTGCCTAAAGTGAGCTGCAGGTTCAAGGCAGTCCCTACGTGAAGACTTTCTGCAGAAATGGAAAAGGCTGATCCTCAAACTCAGGTAACTGCAAGGGGCCCGAAGAGCCACAACTACTGGGAAAAGGAATCAAGTTGGGGGACTCACGCTTCCTGATTTCAGCGCTTACTAGGAAGCCACAGTAATTAAAACAGAGTGGTCCGGGGCGGACGCGGCTCGGGTGGCTGGGCGTCCGTCTCCCATATGGAGGGACCTGGGTTTGATCCTCAGGACCTCTCCGTAAAAATGAAAAGAAAGAAAAAATATAGAAGGTGCATGGGCCACCAGGTCCCGCGGGCGCGTGAGCCCCCCAGGCCCCGCGGGCGGGTGAGCCCCCCAGGCCCCGCGAGCCACGCAGCAAGACGATGACGTATCAGGAGAGCGACACAAGGGAGAGCCAGGACGAGACGCGCCGAAAAACCAGGAACTGAGGTGGCGCAGGCGGCAGGACGCCTCTCTCCCACATCGGAGGTTCCCAGGATCGAATCCCAGTGAAGACAGGAGGAGAAGGATGAGAAGAGAGGGCAGGAAACAGACACAGAGAGCTGCCCAGCGAGTGGACACAGAAACAGCAAAAACGGGAGGGGGGGGCGGGAAAAATGGATAAAAGTAAATAAATAAGTAAATCTAAAAAAAACAACAACACAGAATGGTCCGGACGTAAGGGCCAGACACACGGACGAGGGAAGCACCCCCGCTGCTCACCAAGTGCAAACGTTAATTCAAAGTGGCTCAGAGACCTAAAAGGGCCAATTCTCTGTAAAACGCTTACGAGAAAACACAGGGAAGCACCTGCAGGACTTTGTGACAAGCCACAGACATTTAGATATTACACTAAAAGCACAAGAAACGATAAAAAGCAGACAGACAGACAGACGGGACTTCATCATGACTGAAAGCTTGGACGCACCAGACACCAGCAAGAAAGCAAAGCGGGAAGAAGTACCTGGAAACCACCTGACAACACGTGAAGAACTCTTACAAATCAACAACAAACAGGCAAAGAACTCGGTTTAAGAAAGGGACCGAGGATCTGAAACAAGAAATTCAAAGGGCCAAATAAGTGAATGAAGAGATGCTTGACTTCACCAGCCGTTAGAGAGACGCAAATTACAACTACGAGATTCCACTGGGCACCCACAAGGACCACAGAGGAAGCGGATGTGGCGCGAGCATTTGGGCGCCCGCCTACCACACGGGAGGTCCTGGGTTCGGTCCCCCGTACCTCCTAAAAAAGACAAGCAAGACGGTGAGCTGATGCGATGGGCTGGTGTGGCGAGATGATGCAACGAGTTGATGCAACAAAGAGACACAATGAGGAGACACAATGAGGAAACAGTAAGAGACACAGCAAGCAGGAAGTGGAGGTGGCTCAAGCCATTGGTGCCTCCTTCCCACATGGGAGGTCCCAGGTTCAGTTCCAGTGCCTTCTAAAAACACAACGAGGACACAACAGACAGACAGAAGGCAGACAGCAGGCGCAAACGGAGGCGGGGAGGGGAATAAATGAATAAATAAAATCTTTTGAAAAAAACATGGAAAATAAACTCTGGCAACGACAAGCGCACACTTGGTGGGAACATAAAATGGTACAGCCCTGCGGGACCAGTGCGGCGGCTCCTCAAAAAGCTAAGTACCACGTGAGTTACCACGTGACCCGGCAATTCCTCCCCTAGGCACAGACCCCAAGTCCGGGAAGCAAAGCCCTGGACAGATCCGTGTGCACGGCAGGGGCGCTCACTGCGGCCGATCCCCAACGGCCCCAGGTGCCCATCAGGGGTGGACGTAGGAGCAGAGCGGGGCCCACCCACCCAGTGGAATACTACGCAGCCGTCAACAGGCACGAAGCACCGCCGCGGGCGCCGACTCGGATGAACCTAGAAGACGTGCCGAGTGGAAGAACCAGGCACGGAGGGACACACGCCCGTTTCTCTCGTGTGTGAGATGGAGGACGATGTGGTTACCAGGGTGGGAGAGGGGCACGGGGTGCTCCTGCCGAGCAAGCGCGAGGCCTGGTCTGGGATGATGGAAATGGCATGGAAATGGGGGCGGAAGTTCCCGGTCTTGGAAATGTACGTGACGTCACCCCGAGAAACCGAGGGGCCTGGCACACAAACCCGGGGATCCCAATACAGAAAGACAGGAAGGCACACGCGCCAGAAGACACACATCCGGAACGTTCCGGCGGCACCGCTCATGCAGGCGCCAAGCAGGCAGCATGCCACACGCCCTTGCTGGGGCCGGGGGCCGTGGCTGCCGCGGCCTGGGGTCTCGGCACAGCAGTGGGCAGCCCGGGGGCAGGCGGCACCGTGCGAGGCAGAGCAGATGCCGAGTGTGTGGAGCGCCAGGGGCGGCGGGAGCCCGGGGCCGGGGTGGGCGACGGGGGAGGGAAGGGGGCCTGTGAGCCGAGGGCCCCCTCACGGCCGATGCCGCGGCCGGCTGTTCCCTGCGCTGGGGCCGCCCTGGGCGCCGTGGGGTGCAGCGGCCTCTCGGGGCTCCCCCTCCCGGCCGCGACAGCCACAACTGTCCCCAGACAGTGCCCAGCGTCCCTGGGGGGCACGAAGGTTCTAGAGGTCGACGAAGAAATGAGAGGAGTGTCTCTGATCAGGCCAGAGGCGGGAGGTAGCGGGGGGCCTCGCCGCGGGGCCGGCAGCCTCGGGACAGCCCACCGAGGGCCCGGTCGCTGTGCCCTCCTGCGGGGGTGAGGAGCCGGCCGGGCGTGGGGCTGGGACGGGGACGGGGATGGGGGCGGCCTCGTCTGGGGCCACGTGGTGGGCGCAGGGCGGGCTCCCAGGGGCTCAGCCGTGCCTCACGCTCCGCGTCTCCTCTCTGTGCAGCACGTTACTTTTTCCAGGGCCGGCTGCGGCCAGGCAGGTGGACCCCGACCCCCTGGGCCTCGGTCTCCCACCCGCAGTGGCCCCCAGCCCCCACACGGGCGGGATCTGCCCCGAGAGCCCCTCTCCCACCTCCTTTCCTGCTGGAGGATGTGCAGGCACCGCCGTCCCCTGCGAATCACGTGGGCCCACCAGGCCCTGCCCCGCCCCCCACCCAGCTCTCCCCCTCGCTGCTGCCACACGGGCCTCCTCCACCAGGCCAGGCCCGCCTGCCCCAGGGCCTTTGCAGGGCCCTGCCCCTGCCTGGACGCCTCCCCCAGGCTCGTGGCTGCTCTCGCCCCTCCCGGGCTCTGCTCGGGTCATCTCACCTCCCCCGCCCCCAGCGTCGCTCTCCTTCCCAGACCTCGTCCTCAGTTCACTGCCCGCTGGGTCCCCGAGGGAGGGGCTGCTGTTTGCCCCGGGCGGGGGAGGACAAGTGGGTGAGGAGCACGGGGGCCGTCACTCCCCAGCCTCAGGCCCGGGAGGCCTGCGCCCACCCCACCGCTTACCGCTGTAGGCGTCCGGCGGCCGCGGGAGGTCGGGGAGGGCGCCGGGCTGGCTGGGGAGGGCCACGTGGCCGTGCAGGAGGCTGGTGCTGCCCGCGAGGCCGTCCTCCGAGTGACCGCCGCCGACCTGCGGGGGCGCAGGGGCCGTGTCAGGCTGTGGCCGGGCCCGCCGCCGCCCCCCACCCCGCCCTGCCCGGCACTCACCAGGCCGCCGTGCCGCCCGCCCAGCGGCAGGACGGGGCCGGCGAAGCCTGGAGCCAGCACCGTGTGGCTGGGCAGCAGCCCGTGCACGTCGCCCGCGGAGCCCACGGCGTGGCTGCGCAGCACGTGGATGGCCTCGTCTAGGCGGTCCTCCATCTTGTTCTGTGGGGGCGAGGGCTGTGAGGCAGGAGGCAGGGCGCCGCCACAGGGCACAGAGGCCGCTTTACTTTCCGTGGCCCGATTTCCCAGCCCCGGGAGAAGAGCGGCCACGGCAGAGGCGCCGAGCAGCTGTCCCCGGGGGACCACGTCTGAGCCAGGACTGGAGTCCGTGTGCCCCCGTCCACGCACACCTCCACGCCCCCGGGGCCCTACAGCTCGGACATGCCCTCCCCTCCCCCACACACCCACCAGGGCCCCTGCCCTGGCCCAGGACACTCACCAGGCCGTGGAGACCCCCGTCATAGCTGGGCGATAAGGCACCGGGGGCTCCCGCTCGGGGCCACTGCGAGGTCCCTGGAAGGGGTGGATGCGTGAGTGGGGAAGGGGCAGGGGGGCAGGGGGAGGCGGGCGAGGGGCGGGGGCGCGACTTGCCGACCCGATGGGCTCTGTGCAACTGGGGCCTGGTCCCCCGAGGAGCCTGCAAATGACCCTACTTCTCACCAGGCTGGGGGGTCCAGGGAGCAGGTTCCCACCCCCGAGCCTCAGTTTCCCCCTCTGCACAGAATCCCCCCACGAGATGCTGTAAAAGCTGGCCCTCCCCCGCCCAGGCCTTCCAGAAACCTCTGGCTCTCGCTTCCCCTCATCCCCAGCTCGTCCTTGAGCTATCTGCACCCCTTGCCCGAGCAGAGCACAGAACAGACAGCTGGCACCAATCTGCTGCACAAATGCGCAGCAGCGCGTGCGTGGTCTGAGTTCAAGAAAAGCCTCAGCCCTGCCCACGCGGCGGGAACCGCCGGGTGCCCCGGCCCCCGGCTGCCTGCGGCTTAGAGGCTGCCTCCTCCGGGGAGCCCCCCGCCCTCCCGGGCTGCAGGGCCCCAGCCCCATCACGGACCTGCCAGGCCCTGTGGGGAGCCCACGGGGGTGGACGGGCTGGACGAGAAGTTATTGCTCGAGTGATCCGGGGAGTAGATCTGCGGCGGGGACGGAGAGACGGGCGGCCGGCGGTCAGGGGCCGTCAGGGGCCGGCCGTGCAGCAGGGCAGGGGGAGCCCGCCCCGCCCCCGGCCCCACACCTCACCGAGGCCAGCGCCTTCCCGAGCGCGTCCCCGGAGCTGCCGGCTGTGGTCCCGCGTGAGCCTGCGGGGGGAGAGAGTGAGGCCTGGCCGACGGAGCTCCCCCACGCCGAGCTGCTCCGCCTGGTGCCACTGTCACCCGGGAGCCCGCCAGCAGGGCCAGCCCCTGAATTCTGTCCTGCTTCTGACTGGTGGTAAGTCCTGCTTGGTGTCTAGCCACTCTGCCCCCAAGGCGTTTGAAGGGGAGGCTGAGGACAGGCATGCCGCAGGGCCCTCTGAGCCTCAGTCTCCCCACCCGAACCCAACTCGCAAGGAAGGCCCAGGACACGGGGGCTGCTGTCACAGTAACGACGCCCCCCAGCCCCCAGGACCCCAGCTAGACGCTCCTGTGCCCACCACGCTCTCCACAGCCAGCCCCCTGCCCGGCCCCCCGGGGAGTGGCGTGGACAGGGCAGGACGTACCCAGGAGGCTGTCGGTCCCGCTGACGGGGGGCGTGTGGCTGGCGACGCTGCCGTAGGCGGCCGCGGGGCCCGAGGAGAAGGTGGACACGGCCGGGAGCCCGCCGTTCACCTCGGCGCCATGCAGCTGGTAGCCCTGCGGGCGGGGACGCGGCGGTCAGGGGAGCACGGGGGCGGCAGGGCGAGACCGGGCGCCGCCCGCCCTCCCCGCCCCTCCCCCGGGCCTACCCCGCGCTCGTGCTGGTGCAGGGTGCCGAACGTGCCGCCGCCCACGGAGCCCCCGCCGCTCGGCGGGAGGGGCAGGGGGGACGAGCCCCCACCCAGCACGGGCCCGAAGCCCGCCGGGCCAGGGGGGCTCCACAGCTCGGCGGAGGGGTGCAGGCTGCCATCTGCGGGGAGAGGGACCGTGAGCTGAGTGGGCAGGGCAGGCCCCACCCAGCTCCCCAGGTGAGCCCCCACGCACCTGCCACGTAGAAGGGGGCGGGGTAGCCGCTGCCAGGGGTCTTGGCGGATGGGTAGGCAGCGTCCCTGACGTAGTCGTCGCCTGAGCTGGGCGGGTACACCTGCAGGGGCCGCGCGGGGGCCGGTCAAGCCCACTCTGCCACCCCGTGTCCGCCTCCTCGGGGGACTCGCAGCTCCCACCTGCCCTGCTCCACTGCTCCCTCTCTAAACCCCCCAAAGTTCCAGCCGCTCAAGCCCCATGCCTTTGTACAACAGGCCCTCTGCCCAGAACACATTTTCCCTCCATCCGGCAAACTCCTATCGCTCCATCAAAGCCCCAGCCCTGATGCCCTTGGTCCCTCCTAGGCTCCCCCAGGGCTGAAACCTCTCTCTGCTCCAGCTCTGACCACACAGGATCCTGTGGTCTCAAAGACAGGAAATGGGATTAAAGCTTGGCTGCCCTACAACAGCGTCAGCCAAGGGGCTCCGTGATCGGCACCAACACTCATCAGCTGGTGCTGCCTGGAACCGAGCAGGAGAGTGCTGGGATCGATGGGTAATGTCTGTCTCTGGCACCGGAGGGGAAGGCGGGTGTCTGAGGGCCAGGGGAGCCCAGGGGGCTCTGGCTCTGCGGCTCGGGGAAACGTGGGCAGGGTTGGAAGGGAAAGATGCTGGAGGGCAGCATGAGGTCTTCATGGCCTGCGCCCAACTGCACCCCCTGGCCAGGGGTCCGGCCGGCCCGCGGGGAGCCAGACAGAGGGTGGCGGCAGGGGCTGCGCTAAGCGGGGCAATCTGGCACGTTGCCTTTTCCGCCAACGTGATTAAGTCGCGGCAGCGCGGCACTGCGAGCCGTGGATGGCCCAGCACCACCTGCTGGGCCTGGCACCCACCAACCGCCAGGCAGTGGCCGTGAGCGCAGCGCTCGGTCCACACAGACGGGGCGGGGGCCAGCCAGGGGGCCGCTTCCTGCCTGCTCCTGCTCCTCCCCTCCGAGATTCCCTTAAAGCAAGAGGGATTGTGGCTAGACATCAGAAAGAACTTCCCCGACTGCCTCTCAGACAAAGCCTCCGATCAGAACCGGGGCTTCAGGGACACGACCCGCTGAGCCCGTGAGGATTTCGTCTCGGGGTGCCTGCCTGCAGGCGTCACACGGACCCGTACGTGTTTCTGGACTTTGCAGCACGCGGGCACCCGAGACTGCCGCCAGCAAAGCTCAGCACGCCATGACAGGCTGCGTGGCCCGTGCGGTCCCACGACTCACCGAGGAGGGGAGACCCGGCGGAACCTTCCGGACCTTCTTGGGCTGCGTGTCTGTCAGGAGAAAGGGGTGAGCAACGCCTGTCCAGCCCGGCCAGGACACATGGCGCCGGCCCGCCTGTCACCTCCCCGGGCGGGCCCCATCCTGCTCCCCAGGGAGACCCCGGGGTTCCCTCCGGGGCAGGACTCACTGCAGAGGGGCTCAGGGCCCGGGGAGCCCAGGAGCTGAGCGCGTCTGTGCCCGACACGCCTTCCCACTCACCGAGGCCGCCGCCGTCCGCGGGTCTCCGCCGGGCGTTTCCAGGGTAGGAGGGGTAGTACTGGGCGCCGGCCTTGGCGCCCGAGGGGGACAGCGGCCCGGGGCTGCTGAGGGCCAGCTCGCCCGGCGGGAAGCCAGCCTGGGGGGACGGGCAGCGTCAGGGGCCACGCTCGCCCTCCCGGCCCCAAACCGACCCCCGCCCGCGGAAAGCGAAGGCCAAGGCTCGGCCTCGAGTCCCGCCCTGCGCGGGACACGGGTCTGCTGCCACCTGGGAACAGGGCGCCCAGGAATCCCGAGCAGCAGCGGCTGGGCCTCGGGACGCCCCAGGAAGAGACGGAGGGGCCGAGCGCGGGCTGCTGGGCCGCGGGTGTCCCCTCCCCCAGCTGAACGGCTCCATCTCGCACCCACTGGTTTGAACCGGGCTTCCCTCCCCAGGGAACAGGCCCTGCTCACGTCAGCACCATCTGCGCCACCCGAGCGTCACCTTCCCGCCCCCTTCAGGGTGGACGAGGCCATGGCAGCTGCCAGGAGCACGGAGATGGGGCTCAAGGCTGCTCTCTGCCTCGACTTCCCTGCCTGTCAATCGGGTGCGTGAGCTGCTCCCTGGCTTGGGGCGCTGTGGGGAATGGCTGGGGTATTCTGGTACCCAGCCGGCGCTCACTGGCTGCACCACGCTCTGGCTGAGGCGTGGCGTCCACAGTGGGGGAGAGGGGACCGGGCCACATGGCCACGCTGGGGGTCCCTGGGGCTGGGCTGGCAGGGGTGAGGACTGGGTCTGAAAGGGGGGCTCCCGGGGCAAGCAGAGGCAGTGCTCCGAGGCTGGACCATGGGGCTAGCCTGGAAGGGCGAGGCCTCGGGGCTGCCGGGCTGGCTCTCTAAGCTCCTCCCGCTGTGCACGGCGGATCCCAGGCCTGCACCCCACTCTGGGGAGCCGTGAGGCAAGGGCCACAGCTTCTCCCGGTCGGGACCCCCCCCATCACGTCTCCCCCCAACCAGGCCCAGGGCTCAGCCAAGGAAGCTCGCGCAGACCAAAGAAGAAACCGACAAGCCTAAACCCGGAATACGAGTCGGAAAAGACGACGGGAAGGAGAGAGGGCGGGGTGGCGCCCACACCAGCTGCCCCGCCCGAGGCCGTCTGGGCTCTCGGTGGACCGCCGAGTGCCGGCCTGAAGGGGGTCCCCGTTCCCAGCCGCCAGCTCCCCCGCAGACGCGGGCCCTCACCTGGTTCAAGCCGACGCCCGCGTCTCTCCCGAAGGCGGCATACGCAGCCCGCTCGCCGCCCTTGCCTGGAGGGAGACGAGACGGTCACTGGGAGGCAAGTCAGTGCGCACACAGCGGGCGCTCAATGTACGCACAGGATGGAGAACGGAGGTGGGCGCTGGGCAGAGCCTCACCTCCCTGCCCACCCGGAGACGGGCTTGAGGACAAACAGGGTCTCAGCCGTACCCGCCAGCAGACGCACCCCCGGGTTATCCTGGGGCCACGCTCACGAGGCATTCGGCAAATCTGAGCACCCCGACGACCGGCCCCAAACACAGCCCCCCAAGTCGGCAGGCACCACGCCCATGCCTGCTTCGGCCCCCCGTGCTGGCCCAGCCCTTCCTGAGCCTCGGTTTCCTCGGCTCCAGGCCTGGGGGTCCCTGGGAGCACGTGGCACCGACTGCACCCCTGGCTCCAGGCCTGGGCAGCGGGAGCAGCCCAGCCTGGAATTCCAGCCCATGACCCGCTCGTGAGCGCACGCCTGGACGCCCGGCCTCTCCCTGGAGGCCTGGTTTCAAACACCCCCACGAGAAGGGGCCCCTGCCAGAGTGGACAGTAGTGTTGTGGGGACACCTGGATCCAGCCTTGCCTGAAGCAGGCCCCTGCGTTACTCGATCCTACAGCCGTTTAGCCCCTTTCTGGCTTGACCTGGGATCCTGACTTCAGAGCAACCTGTAACACCTTCGCTACATGAGACAGTAGTTTAACGCTCAGGCTAAACTGAGCTATCGCCGAATCAGGAACAAAATCCCCATTCCTTTAACTGAACAGGAAAAACTTCATCTAGGCTCCTGAGCTGATGCTGCTGGGACCCAGGGTGGGGGGCAGGAGAAGGTGGGGTGCTTGCTGCCGACACACCAGGCCCCCCTGCCCGCATCCCCCCAGCCAGACCTTCCATGACCCCTCGGGGCTGGCGACCCTGGACCCAATTAGAGATAGAGAGGCCGAGGACCAAGGCCCGGGGAGAGTTTACCCCCGTCCACCCAGTAGGCCCAGGGGGCGATGCCAAGGCTTCCTCCCAGGACGAGGAGGTGGAGCCAGCTCAGCAGGGCTCAGGGACGGGCTGAGCAAATGGCTTCACCTTCCAGAACCTCGGTTTCCCCACCTGCCAAACAGAGCCGAGCCTCTCAGGGCGGCCGTGGCTCAGGCCCTGCCGGCAGCAGACGCCAGGCAGGGGTCTCCTGAGTGACGGACGAGGGGAGCAAGGAGAGGACAGATGCTCCCGGGGTGAGGAAGCGGAGGCTCTGAGGGGCTCAGGCAGGGTGGGGCACGTGAGCCCCGAGCTCTCCTGTGAGGAGGGGGACAGGCATGCAGCAGGCGCTCAACCTCGGTGCCAGGCCTGGGCATCGGGATGCTGGGGGGCATGAGGACAGATGGCAGCAACAGCGCCAGGCTCTCACGTGGGGGCCGCCCCATCTCCAGCCGGAAAACCGGGGCCCGGAGAGGCTGCGGGTCGGGGGCCGGTGGGGGCTGGCCCACCGCCCTGGGTGAGGGGCAGGCCAGGCGCTGCCCTCGGGCTCCCTGGCCCCGGCCCGGCCCCAGCAGGGACCGGCTGGCTCTGGGCGCTGCCCGCAGCCGTGGGAACTGCGCATCGGCCCTGCCCGCCTGGGGGGCGGGGGCAGGGAAGGCAGGAACAGGAACTGCGCAGGGGAACCCGGCAGCCACAAGTGCGGAGGACGCCCCGGCCCACGCCCCGAGCGACCCACGGGGCCAGCCGTGCAGGCCTCACCCCCCTGACCGGGAGACGGGCACGCGGCTGCCGCTGGCGCACAGGAGGGGCTCAGACGCTGCCCCCGCCCCGCGACTCGCTCCATGTGGGCGGCAAGCACCTACTGAGCTCCTGTTGTATGTGGGTCCGACCGGGGCTGCCCCTCAGGGTCCAGCGGAAAGGATGGGGCCCGCAAAGTCCCCTGGGCCTCGGTTTCCCCTTTGGCCGACATGCCGACCCACACGACTCAACCCCGAGCCAGTGCTGAAGCCCAGGCACGCGCCTCGTCAGCCCCGTGACTTCGTGAGGAAAGCGGGAGGGACCCCCGAGCAGCTCCCAGGCGGTGAGAGCCACCCCCCAGGGACCCCAGCCCTCCCGGTTCCCCGAAGCCCCCTGATGAGGAGCAGGGAGGGGCTGAGGCCCGTGGGGGTCGGCCCACAGCTGTCCAGGCCGGAAGGGCACGGTCCCCGCAGAACGCAGGCCCTGCCCACTGGCAAGGTGGGATGGTAACGAGGACGAGCATCCATTGGGCACCACTGTGTACAGCAGGGCCTGGGCGAGCAGAGCAAGCCCTCGCCGCCTCCCCTGAAGGTTCCGTGAGAACCCCTACCCGACGGGCAGGGAGCAAGCCGAGGCTCGAGGGGCAGTGGCCTCGGCCCAGTGTCCACAGGGGAGCCCGACTCGAACCCGGGCCCGCCCGAGAGGAAGAGGGCGACACTCCAGGGGAAGAGGGAGGGGCACAGATGGGGGTCCCCCTGCCTTCCTCCCTCTACCACCAGGCGGGGAAACCGAGTCACAGAGCATGCCATGCCCAGCAGGTCTGGAGAGAACCGCGCAGAGGCCTCACCGCCAAGGCGCCCTGGGAGAACGTTCCGGAAGGGCGCGCAGGCCGGTGCGTCTGCGTGAGCGGGACCAGGTGCCGCCGCCTGCTGGACACTCACCTCCGAGCCCGGGTCCCAGGAATGTGGATGAAGACAGGCTGCCGTGAGGCTCGCTGAAGTGGGCGCCTTCGCCGTACGTCTGCGGTGAGAGTGCGTGGGCGTGAGGGGCCCTGGGGCGCTCGGAGGGCTGGCCCCACCCCCACTTTTCAGTTAGAGAAACCGAGGCTCTGGGAGGCAGGCGTGCTACCAAGTGCCAGGCTCAGGCCTCGAACGCCCGCTCCTGAGCCCACGGCCCCGTGGGGGGCAGGCTGGGGCACGGTGAGCCTCAGTTTCCTCACTCAGCACCGGGAGCCCCGCCCTGGGGGAAGGCCCTCACCCTGCTGGGGTCGAAGGACGAGCTGCCCTGGTCGCCGGCGCCCCAGGAGCCCGAGCCGGGCCGCTCCTCAAGACCTGTGGGCAGGAGGAAGGGGGTCAGGGCCACCGCTCGCCATCGCCTCGGGGAAGCCGCCAAGCTGCCTGGCGGGCTCTCGAAGCCCTCGCCGACCTGGCCCTGGAGCTGGCCCAGCCTCACCCAACCCCAGACACACCATGACTTAATGAACCTCTGGGTCCCAGCACAAAAACCTGCCACCGGCTGGCACCACTGGCAAACTCCTACCCATCCAGCAGAGCCCCAGCCACCCAGCCCACTCTGGGCAAAGCCCTCCCTCCCACCCTGCTCCAGCCCCAGGCTCAGTCTCTTCTGACCCCGTGGGAAGGGCTCGTGAGGACACCAGTGAATGGCAAGGTGAGACGCCACCTCAGAAGAGGGGGCCAGCACGCCTTTTCCTGTCCCCGCCAGTTAAGGAGGCAGGACCATCTCTGTTGGAATAACAGCTGCAGCAGCCGGCACAAGGTGAGGATGGAACCCTATCCCCCTTGGGCAGGGGAAACTGAGGCACCAGCGGGGAAGAGGCTAGCCGGGGCTCCTCCCGCCCTGCTGGGAGGCCCAGAGCTCTCTGGTGCGGCAGGAGTTAACTGGTGGGGAAGGACGCTGGTCGTGGGGCGCGGCAGGGTGGGGTGCCCCTTATCTCCCGGCACACTCCAGCAGGCTGGGGTCTGGCCAGAGCCCCCGCCCTGTGGCGGCCGGGCCTGCTTGGGTCCCTCGGGGCTGGGGGCTGTCCCCAACCACTGGCCTTAGCAGGGCCCGGGGACCCCAGGGCCCCCGCAGCCTCCTGTCCAGAGTGCGGTCCAGGTGCACCCCACCTCCAGGCTGCCCCCGCCCTCCCTGCACGGCGCTCCCCGCGTGGGCGGGCTGGCGGCTGGGGAGGGAGGACGCGCCCTCCCGCCCCACGCCGCGCATCTGTACCAGAAACTTCTTTCAAATTGCATCCTTCTATTTCAATGCCTTTGTGTTAATCACCACCCCCCCCAGAGAATTGGTGTTTAATTGCTGTCTAATTTGCATAATTATGCATATTAATCTCCTGGCCTAATGAATATTCAAATGTCTCCTTTAGATTTTGTTTCCTAATCAAAAATTTCCAACGTGATTGCGGGTGGGGGCTGGGGAGCTGCCTCGGTCTCCAGGAACCCACCCGGGTCTGAGGCCCCACGGCCCGGGACCCCACTCAGGCGCTCGGCTGACGGCGTGACTCGGCCTCCCCTGGCCCCAGCCGCTCCAGGGGACCCCAGCCCCTCCCGGGATGGGCAGCTGCAGCGTCCTTCCCAGAGGCACCAGGACCCCCGGGGGAGCAGGAGGGCGGGGACTTCCAGGGTCAGAGCCAGCACGTCTGGGCGAGGACTCGAACCCAGCACCGAACCCTCAACTCCCCGGACAGCGATGGTGGGGGGCGTTCCTGGACCCGCTGCCTGGAGACTCTCCTCAAATGGGCCCCAGCAGCCCTCCTGTGTACTCCCTTCCAGAATGACAGAAATAGGGACTGGCCCCTCCCCCACGGCTCCCATTAATAGCTACTACCCCCCCTCCAATTAATTATGCATTTTAATAACCTGGCCATGAATATTCATAGCCCATCCCGCGCTCACGTTCTAATTAAAATGTACTAATAGAATGAGACGTGCTGTCGGAGCGTCATTTTTATATGATTTCCTTCCCCTAAGTGCTGGAGGTGCAGCCGTGACCTGGGGCTCCCGGGAAAGAACGTCTCTCCACACTCAGACGGGAAGAGATGGACAGGGCGGAGGGCACGAGGGACGGACGGGAGGCAGGTAGGAGCAGACGCCCGCCCGCCTGCCCAGGTAGCTTCCCGGCCCCGGCTCCGTGCCGGACGGCCGTCTGCAAGCGCGGGCGGCACGTGAGAGCAGACGGCGCTCCATAGATGCTGGCTGTGACGGAAGGCCGCACGCTGGGCTCAAGTCCCCTGGAACAGGCCTGCGGGCCAAAGCCGGCCCATCGCGTGATCGTGCAAATAAAGTTTTATTGGCACACTGCCACGCCCGCTTGTGTACAGTCGAAAAGGCGACCGGGCCCTTCCCGTGGGGCTGCAGCGAGATCCAGGCAGGGAAGCCAACCATCAGGCTTCCGTACCGGGAGCGGGTTACAGGGTCGGACAGGCAAACTCAGGGAGGTCCCGGGGCGTGGGCACAGCCCCAGCCATGCCCCAAACACGTGGGCAACACCCAGCGGTCCACGGCCCCGTCCAGCGCCAAGGTAGGCCTGAGCTTCATCCTGGCAGCTCGGCTCTGCAGCATGCTGCCCTCCACAGTGCCAGCTAAATCCAGGGAGTCTCCCACCCTCTCTCCTCCCCTCGCTCCACACCCCCCCCCCAGGTGGCCCCAGAACAGGTCAGACACCGGACACTCTGCCTCGGTCCCTGCGGACACTGCCTGGAGCAGCCGGACGGAGCTTTTAGGAACAAATCCTGGATCTCCTCCCTCTCTATAACCTCTCCCATGGCTCCCCAGTGTCCTCAGGGTGAAGACCAAGCTCCTCCCTGAACTCACCGCCCTCCGTCTCCCCCGAGGTCGTCCTGCTTTGGCCACGCCTCCTGCAGCTGAGCTGACCCCCACCCCTGCCCTGGTTGGCTCATTCTTTGTCCTCGGGGGTCTCAGCTCATGTCCCCTCCCAGCCTGGGACCCTCCTCTGTGTCCCCGGCATCACCTGGCACAGGGCAGAGCACCCAAGATGGCCTACAAAAAACATCTGTCCTCACTCTTTCAAGTCCCCCATGAATAACTGACTCTGTGGCTCCAAGAGAACTTTCCAGGATGATTAAAATGTTTAGGAAAGCGGATGTGCACAGCTGGGTGCCCGCCTACCACACGGGAGGTCCCAGGTTCAGTTCCCAGTGCCTCCTAAAGAAGACGAGCAAGACGACGAGCTGACGTGACAGGCTGGCGTGGCGAGCTGATGCAACGAAGAGACACAGCAAGCAGAGTGGAGGTGGCGCAAGCCATTGGGTGCCTCCCTCCCACATGAGAGGTCCCGGGTTCGGCTCCCGGTGCCTCCTAACAGAGAAGATGAGCAGACAACGCACAGACACAGAGAGCAGACAGCGAGTGCAAGCTATGGTGGGGGGGAGAGGGGAATAAATAAAATAAGTCTTAGAAAAAAAAATCACTGCCAACACAGCAGCCACCAACCCGGCGAGGCGACCAAGCGCATGAAACGTGGCTCACGCAACTGCGGAAAACAAAGCCTGGTTTTACATCATCTACTCAACTCAAATTCAACCGCTACTGGCTGGTGGGTTCTGAATCCAGGCGGGAGAGTCATCTGAACAGCACCGCTCACCCCAAGACAGACAGCGCCGTCTGACTGACACCACCACGCTGCCGAGCCCGTGCGTGCTCCCTCCATCTCCTGCCCCTCGTGATTCAGACTTAGAGAGGCCGGACGGCGGCCTGCTCGGCTTCCCCAGGCCGGACGGCGGCCTGCTCGGCTTCCCCAGGCCGGACGGGGGCCTCCTCGGCTTCCCCAGGCCGGACGGGGGCCTCCTCGGCTTCCCCAGGCCGGACGGGGGCCTGCTCGGCTTCCCCAGGCCGGACGGGGGCCTCCTCGGCTTCCCCAGGCCGGACGGGGGCCTCCTCGGCTTCCCCAGGCCGGACGGCGGCCTGCTGGGCTTCCCCAGGCCGGACGGGGGCCTCCTCGGCTTCCCCAGGCCGGACGGGGGCCTCCTCGGCTTCCCCAGGCCGGACGGCGGCCTCCTCGGCTTCCCCAGGCCGGACGGCGGCCTCCTCGGCTTCCCCAGGCCGGACGGGGGCCTCCTCGGCTTCCCCAGGCCGGACGGGGGCCTCCTCGGCTTCCCCAGGCCGGACGGCGGCCTCCTCGGCTTCCCCAGGCCGGACGGCGGCCTCCTCGGCATCCCCAGGCTGGACGGGGGCCTCCTCGGCTTCCCCAGGCCGGACGGCGGCCTGCTCGGCTTCCCCAGGCTGGACCCCAGCAGGTCCTGACACCGAGGAGGACATGCTTCTGATCCCACATTACCGATCAGATGCCGGCTTGAATTTGGGGTGTGGTCTCTGCACGATGCGGAGGGATCCCATGAACTCCCACCAGGAGCCATGGGAGGCCTCTCTAGTTTTGTGAATTTGGGGGTGTATCTTTTATTTTTATATCATTTCAAACGTTAAAGGAAGCTGCGAGAAGAATACAAAAACCTGTCCCCAAAAGAGCAGGAAAAAAATAACAAACACAAAATAAAATAAAAACACAAAATTAAAAAGCCGGAAAGAAAACCACCTGTCCTGCAGCCACTGGATCCACTGTTTACAACTCATGCCTTCTGCTCATCACTTGCGAGTGCCCTGTGCTTGTGAGCAGGTACGCGTTTGTTTCCCACACAGCCTTAAGTTTTTTTTTTTTTTTTTTTTTAAAGATTTATTTATTTTATTTATTTATCCCCCCCTTGCTGCTTGTGCTGCCGTGTCCATTCGCTGCGTGTCCTCTCCGTGTCCGCTTATCTCCCCCTTGCTGTGAGGTCCTGCCG
>JAQZBX010034677.1:0-24927 GCA_029593785.1 Cabassous unicinctus | reverse complement strand
TGAGAGCGGCGCGAGCAGCCGGACAGAAGCACTTTTGGAAGCAGGAACCGGCAGGAGGGGTCAGCCTTGTCTGGAGGAAGCAAGGGGCGCTGGGTGCACAGTGGGGCGGAAGGCAGGTCAGGGTAGCACAGGCTCCGCTGCGAGTCGGCCCACCTGCCTGCATCCCCAGGTGTTAGTCCCACCCTGTCTCACAGGTGAGGCTGCTGAGGTGCAAAGAAGGGAGAAGACCTGTGAAGTACATACCAGATCATGCACTGGAGCCAAGCTCTGACTCGTCCGCCTGCTCCCAAGCCTGCGTCTTCCCCACTCAGCCTTCTTCCGCGTGGAAGTGGAAGGAGAGTAGGAACTCAGGCTTACCTGAGAGACGTCTTAAAGGGAGAGAGTGAAGACGACCCGACGCTGGGACCAGCTAGCAAAGGTGTGGTGTATGTGTGTTTGCGAGTGTGTGCATGTGCATGTGGATGTGTGTGCACACTGTGTTTGCATGGTGTGTATGTGTGTTTGCATGGTGTGTAGTGTGTATATGTGTTTGTGTAGTGTGTATGTGTGTTTGCATTTGCATGGTGTGTGTGTATGTGTGTTTGCATGGTGTGCATGTGTGTTATGTGCACATGTTTGCATGGTGTGTTTTTGCATGACATGGATGTGTGTGTTTTGTGTGTCTTTTGTGTGTTTGCAGGTGTGCATGTGTGCACACTGTGCTGCAGTATGAAGTATGTGTGCATGTGTTTTGTGGGGTATGTGTGTGTTGGTATGTTTGTACAGTGTGTGTGTGTGTTTATGGATATTTCCATAAAGAGCAGGGGGCGTGAGTAGTTGGGCAGTGGGTTTAGCCTGACAGCAAACAGCCCTGGGATGGCTCAGGTAAGGTGGCGGATGAGCCCCGGGGGCCAGGTGGGCTTTGCTCCCACTCCCGGGCCCACGGGCATCCCGGAGACCCAGGCGCCCCGGCAGAGAAGCCGTCCTGTGGCCCCCTGGCCGGCCCTCCACGTTTCTGTGTGGTGTTTTGTGTGGGTCTCGGGGCGCTTGGATGTGCTGGTGTCCTCGGAAGACAAGGCCCTCCGGCCGAGGCCCCGGAGCTGGTGCTGGTGAGGCTGTCCCTGAAGAAGACCGGCTTCTTTCTCCCCTGGCTTCAGTGGCTCGGCACAGGAACTGGCTCTTGAAGCCCAGGACGATCTGCCCGCTTCCTGACTTGTGCAATACAGAGGGCGGGCTGCCTTCTCTGCCGGGTGGGCTGTGGTCGCAGCGAAAGCTTTTGTTTCCTCCACACTGGAGGGCGTCCCCCTCACTGGGAAGTCCCCAGCAGGCTTCCACTTCCTGCAGAGGCTCATTTCAGCTCCTCGGTATGTGGCAAAACGCCCATTCCGCAGACGCCTGGTCACCCTGGACAACCTGCCCCCTCCGCCCCCCACACCTCTCCTTGCTGTGAGCCCCGGCGAGCGCGTGGTGCAGGTCGCGCAGCGTCGCTGCCGGCCTCATCGGCAGAAGGCAGTGCCCTGGGCTGCACGTCCCCGACGTGGCCTGTACTTGCTCAGGGACCCCTGTGCTTAGCAGCAGCCCTGCAGGGGCCTGGGACGCACCCACAGACGTGCACTGACAGAGGGGGAGAGCCCGCTCAGGGTGCCTCTCGCCTGGGCCCGGGCCCGGGAATTCGGTCCTTTCCGTGTGTCCAGTGTCCCCCGGTCTCAGCTCCTTGACTCGCCCGTCCTGAGTGTCGTGTAGAGCGGGACCCCAGGCGCTGGGCTATAGGTCCTGAGCCCCTTGGAGCCCCAGGTTCCTCATCTATAAAATGGGACTGAAAATAGCACCAACCCTACCGACTCGCCCGGAGGAGTGAATGAATGAGAACCTGGGAAGCCCTTAGGAGAGGGTCCGTGCCCTGCTCGGGGCCCGACCCTGCAGCTGGACACCGCGCATGTTTCGCTGGGTCCCCACAGACTCGCCGGTGCCTGCACTCCACAGTTCCTCCATCCCTCAAGACCAGCGGGATGGGACCAGTGAGTGGCTGGGGGCAGGCGGGAGGGAAGCCGCTGCGTGAGTGCACCCTGACTCCTCTCCACGCACACCCTCTGCACCCCTCTAGGACCTAGAGTCCAGGGCAGGGGGTCTGAACAAGGGGTCCGTGAGCTTGAAATGAAATTCAAAAAAACTTTATTCTTGTGGGGACGTGTTGGTGCCGGTGTGACATATTTCTTAAATAATACACAGTATAGTGTGGACTTAGTGAAGGGTCCGTGGGTCTCACCTGACTGGCAGAGGGATCCATGGAGCAAAAGAGGTTAAGAAGCCCTGCGATAGGGCCTGCCTCCTCCATATATTTGCTTTAAACTCACCTAATGCCTCAGAATAGGTCCCCAAGGAGGTCTGGGCTCTGCCATCGGAGCTGTTTATCCAGCCCGCCTTGGCCAAATGGCATGAGCAGCAGGGACTGCGGAGAGAGCCATGGCAAAGCCAGAGAACCCAGCCCTGCCCGGGGAACTACGTGCCCTTGTGAACCCATCTGCAAACTGAACCCACAGGCCCTCCCAGCTCTAGGTCTCTGACTCCAAATGCTTTGCCTCCCTCCGTTGGACACATAAGGGACAGATCAGAAACAAACTTGACAATAGGAATTGGCATCATCAGCATCATTAGCATCTTTATGGTGGTACCAGGGGCCAGAGGTAGAGTGACATTCTCCCAGTGGGGCTGGTTTGGGCAAAAGCCTGCTGTGTGCAGGGTGGGTGGAAGTGGTAGACGTGGGATGGTAGGAGAGGACGGCCCAGGTCTTCTAGAAGATGCACAGCCTTGGAGAACCCCGAGTTCTCGGTATAATAAAAATCTTAAACGTGCACAATTCCTCCAGGTGAGGTCTGGGTGAGAGCAATAGGAATCGGGGATTGTTAGAGCTGAAAACACCTTAAAGCCCTCCTCATTCTGTTTAAAAGGCAAGGAAACAGGTCTAGAGATGGGAGGTCTGGCCAGGGCTGACTCGGGTAGAAAAGCGGCGGTCAGCGGCAAGGAGCCAGCCCTGGCACCAGCCCAGCTCTGACCGCCATGCCCTGGGGATGAGAACCACCTGGTCCACTTTAAGATGCTCTTGGCTGGCTGTCAAAATTGTGGGTGCCACGATTCACCAAAAATGAGGGGTTTTTCCCACCAGAAATATCAAATCCCCTAACCAAACTCTAACTTTAGTTGCCCATTGAATCCCCTGGGGAGCTCTAAAAGATCCTGAACCCTGGGCTCCACCCGGAAGATTCTGGTGTAAGTAACTGGGAGGCAGTTGGGTCCTCAGAGTTTTTAAGGAGCCCTCGGACGGTTCTACAGGCAGCCAGCTCTGAGCAGCGCTGGGCGGGGAGAGAGGCTCGCTCCTTGGGGGCTCTGTGGACCTGATGGGAGCTTGCTAGCCCACCCAGGCCTGTGGAACGTGCACCTGCATTTTGACAATGCAGATTTGGAGAAACGCAGCTCTAGTCTGGAGCAATCCTGGTGTTTGTCCAGAAATGGGCAGCAATGAGGTGGAACACAAATCAACAGTGCAACTGCACTTTAAAATACCAGCAAAAAACAGCAGGTAGACCTGAGGCTGCTCACTCCTCAGCCGTGCGTGAGCATCAGACGCAGAGCCTGGCTTCCGCCTCCGCATCAGGGACAGCGAGACGCTGGGTGGAGGCGCGTCATACCCAGGTCGGAACAGGCACAGCTCAGCAATGGCTCCCAGCATTCCCACTGTCTCTCAGCTTCTCCCCTTCTGTTGGTTTGGGATATATTTTTATTAAGGTTTAAACTAAATATGTTACTGACCAGATGTTTTCGTTTCCTGGCTGCTAAAATAAATGCCATGTAATGGGTTGGCTAAAACAGTGGGAATTCATTGGCTCCCAGTTTTGAATCTAGGAAAACCCAAAATCAAGGTGTTATCAGATTGATGCTTTCTCCCAGAAGACTGTGGCATTCTGGGGCTGGCTGCCAGCGATCCTTGACCCTTGGCTTTTCTGCCACAGGGCAGCCTCTCTTGGCTTCTCCGGGTTCCAGGGGCTTCCTGCTTCTTCCCGTGGCTTTCTCTCTGTGTTTCTGAATCTCCCTCTGCTTATAAAGGACCCCAGTAACAGGATTAAGAGCCATTCTGATTCGGCTGGGCCACTGAAGGCCCTACTTTCAACTGTCCCCACCCAAAAAGAATGGATAAAGATTAAGAACATGCTTCTCTGAAGTCCATAGCTCAAAGCCACTGCACAAATTTACCTCCCGTCTCCCCAATTATTATTCAGATGTTAAGATTTAGTTAACTTCATCAGTTTAAACTGGGCCTGTCCTTAGAGGGACATGACTTAAGGTGGGGAGGGGTGGAGGTGGGGTCAAGAGTGGCCACCGACACGGGTTTTTTAAATTATTTTGCTGATTTTCTTGGCACGAACAGCAAAGGCAGTGAAGGGAAGGGTTTGCAGCTGACTCACCTCGCTGCAGAAGCGGGCTGAGGACAAGCAGCAGGGAGCGTGCGGGGCGGTGCTGGAGGCCCCGCTCAGGGTGGACGTCATGGGGAACGAGGGAGCCGGACAGGAGCAGCGCGGCCCGCCTGCCCCGGCCTCCTGCCCAGAGGACAGAGCCCACCGGAGAAAGAGCGACGGGCGTCAGGGAGGTCCTGCCCGCTCGGCGCGGCGCCCTCAGGAAATGGCTCTTCGTGGGTCCTGCTGACGTAAGGACCTGCAAAGGAGGACACTGCCCCAGTCCCGCGGCCGTGTGTGCTTCCGGAACACAGGAGGGCCACAGGGCGGGCAGAGGCAGCAGGTAGCTCGGCCCCGGAGCATGGAGGCCTCTCTGCCCATTTGTCCAGACACCCTGGAGGCATCCAGGCTTGCCAGCCTCCGGGACTCTGCAGGCGGCAGCACCCACTTTGCACTTTGCACTGGGCGCCGGAGGGTCCAGAAGCTTCCGCAGTGCCTGCTCCTGGGGTTCTGGGATCCTGGGACAGAGCCGGCTGGGGAGGTGGGTCTGGGGACCAGGAGGCAGCCCAGTGTGAAGCCCTGAGGAGGGGGCAGTGCCTCCTGGGTCAGGGGGCAGGTCCTGAAAGCCGCAGCCCCTTCACTTCCCCACTCAAGGGGAGCCTGGTGCACTCAGCAGAATGAGAAAACAAATATCTGTCAGGTTCCCATTTCAGGGAAACTAATCCCAGCAGCCCCCTCTCTAGGGACAGGCCTCCAGGAAGATGCAGGGCAGACCCAGCAGCAGAGTCCCCCCAACCAGCAGACCCTGCGGTCCATGTGGGCTGCCAGCAGGCTCAGCAAGCAGGCCCTCCGGGCTACCTCCCTCTCCTCCCCCTTGGCCTGAAACACAGAGTTAGGGGGTCAGTGCTTTGTTCAATCTCCCACTGCCTAGACGGCAAACCCAGTGTGGAAAAAATACTTCAAGGGGGCCCCCGTGAAGGTCACAGTCCACTGCCCTATTTGCTAAGTAATTTATGGATTTATAACCTGTCTCCCCAATAGATTTCATGCCTCAGCTCCATTTACACAAGCACAAGTGATTCTACGCTATTTATTGAGTAAAAACTCAATAAACATTTGTGCATGTGGATGAATCAGGAGAGCCGAAATGCCGTTTTCTGGATTTTTCCAACAGAGCCTCCATTTTAATCAGGGTCTTGCTGTTTGCCCAGTTTAGAATTTTTCTAAGAGGGTTTTTGTCCTCAATATGGAAACTCAGAACATTTAGGCTTTACCTCTCATTGAGAGTTTCAACTTAAAAATATGTATATATTGAGAAAGAAAAGATATTGCTTTTTTCTTTCTTGCAATAGAGCATCCAGAAACTGCTAGGTTGTTACTATTATGAACCAGAAAAGCTCAGGAATTTATTAAAAGTTAAAGCTCACTGTAGCCTTATAATCTATTTATAAGGCCGTCCCTGCCTGCCTGGTTGTCTCTTCCTATTATGATCGAGTCATCTTTGGTCCCAGTTCGTATAATGCTGGGAGCTGCTCACCTGCAGTTCCTGATTCTTGATATTGTCCGAGCGGCTTGTGGGAGGCTTTTATCCAACCAAAGCCCACGCAGACCGACTCCAGCCTTCAGAAGTTCTGCATAATTTAAATAGAACCGAAGCCCATTCTGGGAGACTGGCCAGGAGGTGGCTGTGCACACAGGGCTGGGGGTGGGGGTCCAGGCCTCTCCCCTCACCCTCCCTGCACTGGCAGGATTTCCCAGTGGGCAGGGCTATCTCCCTCTTCTCCCTGGCCCAGTCCACCTCCTCTGACCTGCAGGGCAGGCCCTGGAGCAGGGAAACGACCCGGGAGGCAGGAGCCTCCCCCCTGCCCACCATCCCGCCCCTGCCCACGGGGCCACACCGCGGGCCTCCAGCAGAACCGCTCTCCCGCGCCCGGGGGCACTGCTGGTCACCCAGGAGGGGCGCCGGCAGAGCCACCAAGGCTACCTGGGTCTCCTTTGACCTGCTTCGCCCTCCCTGCTGCCCTCTCCATTCTTCTCTCTCCTTCTTTTCCTCTCCTTCCTCACCCCAGTTTCCTTCTGGGTTTTACGGAAAGGAAAGGGTCATATTTACAAATTTTGCATTTGAAGAGATTTTTCTCCTTTCAATTATGGTATTTAATTTTAGCCTCACACAAAATAACACCTGTGAAGTAGGTAAGCAGGGGCTTACCCCAGTTCTCAGGCAAGGGAACTTAAAGGCAAAATGCCCAAGTCCACACAACTGGAAGGAGATTTCCTTGGATCTTTCCTCAGAACGAGGCATCCCCACACGTGGGCTGTGGACTCCAGGCAGCCGTGGACCTGAAGGGGCTTCCAGCCAGCACGTGTGGAGCCCTCTGCGGTGGAAGAGCTCACTCGCTGAGGCGGGCCTCAGTGGTGTTACAGGGACCGCTGCAGTAGGCAGTCTTCCAATGCCAGTTCATACTTGTAGCAATTCTCAGTACTCAAAGAACCATCACCACCTAGGGGAGGCCACAGAAGTTCTTTAAAACGATGCATGCAAAAGGGCTCCCCATAAAGGACGGATGAGAAGCCCGGGAAGGGCCAGGAGCTTGCCCATTGCCACTCTCCCAACGTGTGGTCTGTATTCTGCTTCTGACACAGGCCTAATTTTAGGAGCTACATGGACAACACTGTCTCCTTAAACGTGCCAGCTCCCATTTGTGATGGCAGTGTTAGCTGTTTGGGCTTTTAACATTGAAGTAGAAAGGTAGGTCGACATGAAGAGAGTTCAGTGACTACTAGGGCTGTCCTGGTTTGCCAGGGCTGCCACGGCACACAACACACCGTGGACTCAGACAACAGGGATTTATTGGCTCTCAGCTTCAGAGGCCCAAGCGCCCATGGAGAGGCCAGCAAGGCCTGCTTTCTCCCAAGCTCGGTGGCGTTCAGGAGCGGGCCACCCTCCAGCACGCCATCTCCTCGTTCTCCTCCTGCGGCTTCTCTGACTCATCCAGATTTCCTGTCTTCACAAGGCCTCCAATACATGCACAAAGACCCACCCTGATCCAGCCCGCATAGGCCCCTCTTGACCTAAGTGGTAGTACTTCTCCAAGGGGCCTGACTTCCAAGTGCGTCCCCTCCCACAGCAGCCTGGATTCAGATTAAGGCAAGACTTCTGCTGGTCACTCGATCCAATCCCCCGCCCGGGAATGAGAATCACTTTGAAAGCCCGAGGGCCGGGGCGTCAGCAGCTGGGCAGGCAGTTTGGGAAGCGCTAGTTCTAGGAGAGGGCCTTTGCCCAAGCTGCACCAGTGTGAAGCTACACTCTCAGCGTGTGGATGAAGGCAGACCTGGTAAAGCAAATGCCTTATCAGCGTCGACTGTGAGGCGCTTGCGTGCAGGTGTTTGGGCGTGGGAGCAGAGGATAGGAAGCTGAGCGCGTCCCTCGTCCTCATCAAGGCTGCGGCTGTGAGGACAGAGGCAGTGAAGAAGAGTCTGGCTGATTATTCGTCACCCCCTAGCACACCTGTCCAGTCTCTGGGTGTCCCTTGGAGCCTGAACCGGAGTCTTCTGTCCACCCTGTGAGAGAGTGTGGCTTCCTTCCCATGGCACCACCTGATGGCCACGCCGGGAGCAGACGGCCTAGAAGGACACGTTCTATCTACTCCGAAAGCTACATCGCTCTCACCACCATCAGGCCTCACAGGTCAAGATTCCTTCTCATGCTGCAGGAGGTTCACTTTTCTTTACATTAATAAAATTTTAGCCTAATATTATTAAATTTAGGTTGTATATATGTTACCAGATTAGAACTGTACAACACAAAGCAAATCCTAATGTAAACTATGGAGTATAGTTAAAAATATAATTATAATAATAATGTTTTATCTATTGCAACAAAGGTACCACACTCAGGCAAAACGTTAATGATGGAAAACTGTGGGGAGGTGTTGGAATATGGGAACTATGTACTTTCTGCATGTTTTTTCTGTAAACCTACAACTACTCAAACACACACACACACACACACACACAATTTTTTTAAGACTTTCTAGCCTTTAGAGCAATCCAAAGTTTTGTCACTTATCTCCAACAATGGTTAAAGGGAAGTTCATGCACATGGACAGCTTGATGCTAATTGGAAGAAAGAAGGCCAGAGAAAGGGTTAAAACAAACAATCAAAAACCAAAGCACAATAAGCAGCCAAGCCACACGGAGACCCGCAGGCCCTGGCTTGGGCAAGCTGCAGTTAGTTTCAAAGGCCCCGCCAAAATGGCAAAGCACGTAGCCTAAAAGGAGCCAGCCTGACAAAATCCTGGACCCTGGGCCAAACATGAGGTCCAGAGGAGTAGAAAATAACAGCTTCCAGTGAGCAAGCAGGCTGGGCAAAGAAAGGGCTGCCCAGAAAACTCAGGGGCCCTAGGAGAGCACAGCCAGTTTTCCAGGGTCAAACAAGATATTTGCTTTTTGTTTTCTTTTTTTCTTTCTTTTTTATTTTGTTTTTTTTTAGAGAATGAAATGATGAGGTGGAACTGCATGTAAATTCCTCATGCTATACATGAATAAAATATTTTTCATTTTAACCAGAAAAAAATTATAACAACTAAAGTTTTCCCTTTATCAAATGGGTCTAAGGTTGCATTTCTATCATCCGCGCTAAAATTAAAACGTTTCATCCCACAAAACCTCTTGACTGAGAATCTTTATTCTGGAAGGTGCTGCACATCAATAGTTTAACAGTTTATTCAGACATAATTGACATACAATAAACTGCACATAAGTAAGGCGCACAATTTGATAAGTTTTGACATCTCTACACCAGCAAAACTTTCAGCACAATCAACACCGTAAGCACGTCCATCGCCCCGGAAGTTCCCTGACTGCCCTTGGCCGTCGTCCCCTCCTCCCATTGATCACCTCCTCACCCACCCCTTTTCCACATGCCCAAGCAACCACTGATCTGCATTCTGCCGATCAGATGAGTTTTCTACATTATAAAATGATAAAATTTTTCTAGAATGTTAGATAAAAGGAAGCGTACATCATGTCCTCTTTTTTCCTTGGCTTCTTTCACTCAGCACAAATATTCTGAGCTTATTTTCCCCATGTGGCTGCACGTATCAATACTCCATTCTGTTTTATTGCTGAGCAGTTTACTGTGTGGCTTACTACATTCGTCTCTTGCTGGTCTTTTGGAATGTGCCCAGTTTGGGGCCATTGCTAATGGGCTGCTTTGAGCATTTGTGTACAAGTCTTTGCACAGACATAAACTTTCTTTCCTCTTGAGGAAAAACCTAGGAGTAGAATGGATATATGTTTAATATTTTAAGAAACTGCCAGACTGTTTTCCAAAGTGGTTGTACCATGTTAAATTCCCATGATTTGTTCGACACACTTGCCCACACTTGCATGATCCATCTTCAGTTTCGCCATCTGCACACACATGCAGTGGTGTCTCGTTGCACAGCCCACGAACCCGGGTGTGAGAAAGCCCTGGAGCCTGCAACTCAGAGACTCTGCCTAACCGGGTCACAAGACAAATGACAAAACAGCGAGGAAGAAAAGAAGAATGCAATAAACGGTGCTGAAAAACCTGATAAGCCATTCTTATGTCCCTTATAACACAAAATAAGTTCCAGGTAGAATAAGCCCCAATTGAAAATGGTCATGGTTTAAAAGAGTTTCTGTTTGGGGTTATGGAAAAGTTTTGGTGATGGATGGTGGTGAGGGAATCACAACCTTGCGAGTATAGCTGCCACCACTGAATCGTATACTTGGAAGGGGTTAAAATGGGACGTTTTCAGTTGTGTTATATGTTACCAGAATAAAAATAAATTTTAAAAAGCCATAAAACTGTACAACACCAAGAGTGAACCCTCATAAACTATAGACTATATAATTACAATATTGTTTCATCAATTGTAACAAAGTTCCCACACTAATGCAAAATGTTAATAATAAGGAAAACTCTGCCCTGATTTTGTGATAATCAGGGTAGGCTAAACATTCGCTGTATTAGAAACCATGCATGTGTCCCCAGACCTAGTTTTTCTCCCTAGGTCTGGTTTTTAGAATGCTGGTGATAAACCAAGCCTGATTTATTATATGACCATCCTGTATGGGAAAAGACTGTAACTCTAGGTATCTTTGGTCAACTTTAAGAGATATAGCAGGGGGAACAGATGTGGCTCAAATGGTTGGAAGTCCGTCTCCCATATGGAGGAAACTGGGTTTGACCTTTGGGACCTCCTGGTAAAAATTAAAAAAAGAAAAATATAGAAGGCACGCGGGCCACCAGGCCCCACGAGCAGGCGCACCACCAGGCCCGGCGAGTGGGTGAGCCGCCAGGCCCCGTGAGCCACGCAGCAAGATGATGACGTAGCAAGAAAGTGACACAAGGGAGAGCCAAGACGAGACGCACCGAAAAACTGGGAACTAAGGTGGCGCAGGCAGTAGGGCACCCCTCTCCCATATCAGAGGTTCCGAGGATCGAATCCCAGTGAGGACAGGGCGGGAAGGATGAGAAGAGAGGGCAGGAAATGGACACAGAGAGTTGCCCAACGAATGGACACAAAAACAGCAAAAATGGGGGGCGGGGGGTGGAGGTAAAAATGGATGAAAGTAAAGAAATTTAAAAATCTTTTAAAAAATGTAAGAAAACTGAGGGAGGGGGAGGCAGGTAATATGGGAACTCCGTACTTTCTGCATGATTTTTCTGTAAACCTACAACTGCTCTAATAAAAAAAAAAGTATTATTTTTAGTTTCAAAGAAACATATTTGAAGATGTGATGAGAACATAAATATGCAAATACCCGCATGCTCAGAACCACATCCACTTCCGCCTCTGCCTCCACATGGCTTCCTGCCTGGCCTCCGTCCCTCACATACACACAGCTCCAGCCACGCAGAATCGCTGACAGCTCCTGAAAACACGGACTTTGTCACTAATCTGCAGCTTTGCCTGTAGTTCTCCTGGTGGGAAGGCACTTCCTGCTATGACTTGCTTAGCAAATCCCTATTCATGCTGAAAGACCGAGCGCTGATAAATGCCACCTCCCGCGAGCATTACTGCCCGCGCCCACCGCTGCGCTCTCACAGCCCTGGCCTCACTGCTTTGTAATGATCTGTTTACATGCTGCCTTCAGGCTAGGGCAAGGACATGGCTTTGGGGGAAATGTACCTAGCACGGTAGGAATGGTAGGGACAGGGATGGTGAGGGGTCCATCCCGGGATGTGGGTGAGGCAGCTCTCTGCAGCTGAAGCAGCCCCTGAAGAGCTGTGTTTCAGTTTCCTTGGCTGTTCAAGCAAATACCATGCGATGGGTTGGTTTAAACAACGGGAATTTAACGGCTTATGGTTTGGAGCCTGAGAATTCCAAATCAAGACCGAATCAAGCCTCCTCAAGGTAATCCTTTCTTTCCAAAGACTGGCATTCTGGGCTGGCTGCCAGTGATCCTTGGTCCTGGGCTTCTCTATCACACTCCTCCTGGCCTCTGCCTTCTCTCCCAGGTGCTGTCAGCTATCAGCTTCTGGCTGCTCGCTCTGTGGCTCTCTCTCTCTCTGTCTGAATTTCATTTTGCTTGTAAAGGACTCCACTAACAGAATTAAGACCCATTCCGTTTGGGTTGGATCATACCTTAACTGAAGTAACCTCATCAAAAAGTTCTACAGGAATGGATAAAGTTTAAGAACATGTTTTCTGGGGTACATAGCTCCAAACCACAGGCTGATAGCTGGAAGCCAGCTGCCAGCAGTTCTCCCAGAAGCTAGACAAAGAGCCCTTCCTTGGAGGGACTCTGTGCATGACATCTCAGTGTCCACAACAGGGACCTTCGGCTTCGCTCTGAAAGGAGTCAGGGAAGATAGCTCAAAATAGCCACTAGAGTGTTTGGATTGAAACTCTGGTACTTTACATACTTTTAGGCCATTTCTCCTTTCCTTAACCTCAAAAATGCCTCAGAGAAACTGATCTAATCCTACCAGGGAGAATGCAATCAAGTACTCATTTTGGGCTGGGAGCAGTCCCTCTCTTAAGCTCTTGGGGTACTGTTAACAACTCACTTCTTACAAAGAGACTAAGAAGTATTTGGCCTGAATTATCAGCAGTTTAAGTTCATTGGACATCAGGGCACATACAAGGACACACAAACAAAAGCATACACACTTGGTATTGCAAAGTGGTTGTGCACTGCTAAATATACAGGAGTTCTAGCATGGGGTTGGGCCAGAGGTAATTACATCACTGTAAGTCCTCATCCAACTCTAAGAGCTGAGTCTGCAATCTTACAGGGTAATGACTAATATGTTATAGGGGAAACAGAAACAAAACAACAGAAGTGACACCAGGTTGCAAAGCAACATAGAGCTTGGGCATCAGCCTCACTTGGACCTGGGTAGGAGTCCTGGCTGAGGTGGGCAATCTCTATATATCTCTATATACCCCACTCCCACAAAGTGAATGGTGTGATCACATGTGTTAAAGTGCATGCCACTCAATGCCTGGGTGAGAGTCAACCTTTGAAAAACAGTAGCTAAATTATCAGCTATCTGTATGTGCTCAAATATGCTAACATACATAAACATAGATGCACAGAAAACAAAGTTAACAGTGATTATTGCAGGAAGGTGAGATTATGGGTGATTTTTCTTTTTCATAAGTTGTTTTCTGTAAATTTTCTAGAATAAGCAGTTCTTGCATTTGCATTCAGAAATAAATATGATTTTAGAAAATAAAATAAATATGTTTAAAACCGTATTATGTTTTATAACAGCTGAAGTCACAGAGTATCAATTTTGTGGGATGGCATCCTACATCAGGAAGGCATATTATTCTGAAAGCCAAACTTATCAGAAAATTCTGGGATGACTGAACTAGTTGACTTAGCTCTAGAATAGCGATTAACAAAAGATATAGACCAGTGTGTGTAATGCTATTAAAGTCAAGTTGGTATCAAACCAAATTTACGATGCTAAGTTTTAACCCCATGGTAACCACAAGGAAAATATATGAAAAATATATCCAAATAGAAATGAGAAGTCTTTCAATGTGGTACAACAACTATATATATATAAAATAAGGCATTAATAGAAGAATTGGGGGTCCAAAAAATAAGACTTATAAGGCTAAATAGGAAAATGGCAGAAGAAAATCCTGCATTATCAGCAATGACTTTAAATGTAAATGGATTAAACTCTCCAGTTAAATTTCAGAGATTGGCAGAATGGTTAAAAATGCATGACTTAACTGTATGCTGTCTGCAATAAACTCACTTTAAATTCAAGAGTCAAAAGTGAAAGAGTGGAAAAATATATACCATGCAAGTAACCAAAAGAGAGCTAGACTAGCTATACTAATATCAGATAAAATAAATATTAAATAAAAAATAGCTACAAGGGACAAGATGGTCATTATATACTGAAAAAGGGGTCAATTCAACAAGAAGATGTAATGATTATAAATATACATGCACCTAACAGATGAACTCTAAAATATATGAAGCAAATACTGGCAGATTTGAAGAGATAAATTGAAAGTTCTATATAATTAAGAGACTTTAATACACCACTTTCAATAGTGGATAAAACATCTAGATAGAAGATCAATAAGGAAATAGAAGACTTGAATGATACTCTAAACCAAATACCTAATACATATATACAACAGTTCATCCAACAAAAGAATACACATTCTTCTCAAGTGCACATGGATCATCCTCCAGGATAAAACATATGTCACAAAATAAGTTTCAATAAATTTTAAAAAATTGAAATCATAGAATGTATCTTCTTCGACCACAATAGAACAAAGCGAGAAATCAATTATAGCGGAAGAACTGGAAAACTCACAAATTTGTGGAAATTAAACAACACACTCTCAACAACCAATGGGTTGAAAGGAAATCACAAGAGAAATTAGGAAATATTTTTAAGTGAATGAAAATGAAAAAACAACGTACCAAAACTTACAGATTGCCACAAAGGCGTGATAAGAGGGAAAATACAGCTCTAAAGATTGGCATTTAAAAAGAAGACTTCAATTCAGAGATGTAACCTCAAAACTGGAAGAACTAGAAAAATAAGAGCAAACTAAACCCATGAGTAGAAAGAAAGAAATAACATTTTAGAGCAGAGATAAATGAAATAGAGAATAAAATAATAGAGACACTCAACAAAGCAAAAGTTTTCTTCTTTGAAAAGATCAATAAAATTAACACAACTAGCATGACTAGAAGAAAGAGAGAAGACACAAATATTTAACTCAGAAATGAAAAGAGGATATTACTACCAATCCCACTGAAATAAGACAGAATATAAGAGGATACTATGAAAAAGTGTAAGCCCACAAATAAGATAGCTTTATAAACCAATATCATTTATGAATATAGAGACAAAAATCCTCAAAAAATTATTAGGAAAACGAATCCAACAGCATATTAAAAGAATTATATAACATGATCATGTGGTATTTATCCCGGTTATACAATATGCTATGCTTCAACTTAAGAAAATCAACTAATGCTGTGCACCACATCAACAGAATGAAGAAAAAAAATCATCATTTTGATTGATGTGGAACAGGCATTTGACAAAATCCAGCACTCCTTCTTGATAAAAACAATTATAAAAACAGGAATAGAAGGAAACTTTTGTAATATGATAAAGAACATGTGAAAAACCCACAGCTAACACCACACTTACTGGTGAAAGGCTGAAAGCTTTCTCTCTTAGATCAGGAACAAGACAAGGATGCCCACTGTCACCACTGTTATTCAACTTTGTACTGGAAGTTCCAGCCAGAGCAATTGGGCAGTAAGAAGAAATAAAAGCCATGCAAATTGGAAAGGAAGAAGTAAAACTTTCCTTACTTGCATGTGACATGATCTTATATACAGGAAATCCTTAAAAATCCAGAACAAAACTCTTAGAGCTAATAAACGAATTCAAAGAAGTGGCAGACTACAAGATCAACATCTCAAAATCAGGAGTGTATTTATTTTTTTTATACCCAAGCAATGAACAATTAGAAGAAGAAATCAAGAAAAAAAAAATTCCACTTACAATAGCAATTTAGAAGAATCAAATATTTAAGAATAAATCTAGCCAAAGATATAAAGGAATTATACACAGAAAATACAAAATATTGCTAAAAGAAATCAAACAAGACCTAAATAAGTGGAAGAACATTCTGTGTTCATGGATTAGATGACTGACTATTGTTAAAATGTCAATTCTACCCAAAGCAATGTACAGAATCAGCACAATCCCAATCAAAATTCCTACAAATTTCTTTGCAGAAATGGAAAAGCCAATCAACAAATTTATTTGGAAGGGTAAGGGGCTCTAAAATAGCCAAAACCATCTTGATAAAGAAGAACAAAATAGGAGGACTCACACTTCCTGATCTTATATTACAAATCCACAATAATTAAAATTCATGGTACTTGCACAAGGACAGACATATAGATGAACTGAGAACTCAGAAATCAACCCTCATATTTATGGCCAACTGATGTGGACAAGGGGTCACAGACCACTGAATTGGGAAAGAGCAGTCTCTTCAACAAATGATTCAGGGAAAACTGGATCTCCATTTACAAAAGAATGAAGGAGGACCCTTACCTCAAACCACATACAATAATTATCTCAAAATGGGAAAAAAACCTAAATATAAGAACTAAACTAGAAAAATCCTAGAAGTAAGCAACACATTGTGTCGACGATGGTTTCTTAGAATTTACACCCAAAGCACAAACAACCAAAGAGAAATATATAAATGGGTCTTCACCAAAATTTAAAGCTTTTGTGCATCAAAGGACTTTATCAAGAAAGTAAAAAGAAACCTAAAAGATGTAAGAAAACATTCGGAAACCATATAAAATATAATATCTGGAATATATTCTTCATCCCTGGAGTAATTTCGAGGTGTGTTCTCCATTGCCAGTTAGAGATGCCCTGTGGAATGGAACTCCAGTGGCCCCAGAGGCCCCTTGCTAACGCAGGCTGCCTTCTCTCTCCTGCCCTACTTCTCCACTCCCCCGTCAGTCTGTCCCAGGATTACCTCCCCAAGGCACTACTTGCACCAAAATCCTTGAATCAGGGCCTCTTCCCTGGAATCCCTCTAAGATGGGCACTGATTTCTAGGGGCTCCTGGCAGGGGTGTTTCCTTTGTGACCTTGCTTTCATAGGTGAAATTCCGGCAAGCCAGCAGAAGGCTTTGATGTGCATCTTATCAGCCCACTCTGGGGTTCTTTGCTTCTCATACAAGCCAGGAAACTGCAGGGCTTTTTGAAGTTAGTTGATATTTTTCAAGGTAAATGTTAAGTTGCTATCTTTAGAAACATTGAATTCAGCAATCAACATATTTTCGTATACCAGGATATCCCCCAGAAATGAATAACCTTTTATCATTTCATCAACTTTTGGAATCTGTTCTGTAGGAACCTGGGGACATTTTTTTATCCTCACGGCATCCATGTCCATGAGCTTCAGGGTGTGAGGAACTTATCTCAGATGTGCAGGTCATGCCTGATGTCCTTGGCCCCAGAGGGCCCTTCATCTCCAGCCATAACTTCTGAATTTCAGGGCCTTCCCAGCAGTCATGATAGGAGGGAGACCGCATTCCCGCGTGAGACGGGAGGAGCTGGCAGCGCTGTCCTTAGCCTGGGGACATTTCTCCTGGGAAGCTCCCTTCCGAAGTTGGTCCCAATGGGAGTCCAGAGGAGCGTGCCTGCAGCACAGCAATGAACTCTCTAGATAGACCGAGCACGCTAGCAGAGGTAAGAACTAATAACAGAGAGGTGGGCTCGTTTCCTAGGGTGGGCTGTCAACAGAGGACCACAAACTGGGTGGCTTAAAATGTCAGAGAGGTATTGCCTCACAGTTCTGGAAGCTGCAAGTCCGAAGTCTATAACTATTTTGCCAGTGCTGGATCGAGGTCAAGGAGTTTTTTGCCATAGCCCCTGGATGGTTGGCTTCCCATCAGAGCTCATGGAAGTAGGTACAAGGGACCAGTCAATTTTGAGGTTTCAGCACAACTGTGAAAGTGGCTGAGTGCAGTAGTAACCTATATCAGAATTAGCTTAAACTAAAATTTTCACCTTCTGGTAGTACGGTGCTCAATTAGATCACATTTCCCGCTGACGGAGCCTTGGGACTAGCTTTCTTCATTGAGGATCCCTCTGACACGTGCCTTGAGACTATGAGGCTAGGTCCAAGAGTGCTTTGCACTGGCTGCCTTCTTGTGGCTTAGAGATTCCTCGCGCTAGAGCGAGGTCACAGCTGCCACGGTGAGATCATGGAGGCCGTTGATGACACATGCCTGGTTTAACCGGGGCTCAATCAAGTCACCCCCTATACCTCTTCCAAACTTTGCAGAAAGAGCGGTTTTTGCTAGGGTGTGGATGACCTGGAAAAATGAGATTCAAATAGATTTGTCAAACATTTATTGAAACCCTACCACATACAGAAAGTATCGGCATATTCTCGAGCAAAAATATGATGGAATGCTTGTCCTTTTGGAACTTATAATCAGTAAGAGACAAGACAAGCAAACACCATTTGATTGGACACCTTAGGAGGGTCCAAAGGGAGCCACAAAGGGTTACTGAGATATGAAGAAGGGGCTGTTGTGCCTGGTGCACAACTATCTCAGAGGGAGGCTTTATTGAAGGGAGTCTTGAAGGATGAATGGGAATTACTGTATCTTCATATATGAGAATTCACCCAAAGCCCTTTCACTGTAAAAATCGTTCTTCTTCACTGAGTGAAAATCAGAAATATAGATTTTTTAAAAATTTAAATCACTTTCAAGCACAGGCTCTCACCCAGAGTACCAGGTACTTTTATACTTGGTACATGTCTTCTGAGAGTAAATGCATGAAAATGGGCTTATAGTGTAATATACTGTTTTTTTTTTCTTTTTACCATTTGTGAACATCTCTTCATGTGTGAAATTAAGCCTACATCATCGTTTCTAATGACTACACATTATTCCATCATTAGGAGACACCACCATTTATTTGACTAATCCCTAATTTTGAACATTCAGATGGTTTCCAAGTTGTCATTATTATAATTGAGTATATATCACTGTGCACCTCTTTAATCATTTCTTTGAGATCAGTTGCTAAAATAAGAATGAACAGGACTTATAGATGATAGATAGGACCCAGCTGTCCATGTGGAGAGAATGACAGAAGCAAAGGAGCCCATGAAAGCCAGAGAGAGCAAAGCTTGTCAGGTTCCCAGGAAATGTTCAGCTTAATGGAAAGTTGAGCCTGCACTGGGAGGCACAGGAGGTGGTTGGAAAATGTTCTCTCTGTCCTAATTCCAAGAATTGGATAGGCACTGATGAATTCAGCTGACGGCTGGGGAGATTATAAACTTCTACAACCTTCTGGGTAAGCAATTTGGCCATGTGTATTTAGAGTTTTAATATTTATGCCCTCTGCCCTGGAATTACACTCCTAGGAATTCATTCTAATATATGTTTATTGAAATATCATTTACATTAGGGAAAATTGTAAGCCATTCAATAACAGGAAAATCTTCCAAATTTCCAAAAGAGGGAGCACTGTGTAGCTACAAGAAAATTATGCTTTGCAATAATAATAGCCTGGCAAAGAGTTCACAATTAGCCTGACCACAGGCCACCCTTCCCCACGAGGGTCCTGGCCTGTGCGTGGAGTCCTGGTGGAATCATCGGTGGTGTGCCCACGTGCTCTCTAAAGACCCCGGTCACTCCATCTGCAATGAAATAACCAGACCAAGCAGGCCAGGACGCTGAGCTTGCTGTGTAAGCCAGCAGTGCTGGTAAATGCTTAAAAAATGGCTTCCCCGGCAAAAAGGCTCTGATTTGTAGCCGATGCCAATTCCCATGCCGTGAATATTCCAGTATGGCCAATTTCCGGCCACCACTACGTCGGTGGAGTTGGGATGAGATGAGCACAGTGGGCTCTCCCAAGCTGCCCCGAGCTGCCTCAGCGCTTTGCTGCGTCATCTCTGCGCTGTGTGGGTTAGTGTCCCAGCAGCACAGTGCTTATCTTTGTTCACGAGGTAGGAGAAGTCTTTGTTTTCTCCTCTGACCCCCACTGGGCCTCCGTCTTAGTTCACGAGGGCTGTTAGGACACATACACACCCTGGTGGGTCTAATGACAGGGATGTATTGGCTCGTTGCTTCGAAGGCTGGGATTCCAAACCCAGGGTGTCGGCAAGGCCACGCGTCCTGCCTGAAGCCTGTAGCATCCCCGTCTGGCTTCCTGCACCCTGTCGCATGGCCCTCTCCCTTCTCGGTCTGCTCTTCCGGTCCCCCTGACGCCCTGAAGGCCCCCGCAATGCAGACCAAGGCTCGCCCACCCTCATCCAGTTTGGCCACAGCTCAATAGGATCAAGACCTTATCCACAAGGAAGCCCACACCCGAACTGACCCTACACCGTCGAAGGGTCCTGTTGACAAATGGCGTCACTCCCCAGGAACGCAGATCCAGATCAAGAGCGTGTCTTCTGTCGGGGTGCAAGCTTCAATCTCCCGCAGCCCCCTCTGCGGCAAGGGCGACCGCCGTGGCTCTGGGGCCGGCTGGCGGCCCTGCGGCTGTGCGCCTGCAGCTCTCCGGGCCCCTCGCTCCAGGGCAGGACGGGAGGACCAGGCTCCCAGCTCGCTGCCTCCTGTGCCGCCAGCCTTCCCGGGCTGGGCCGGGTGGGGGCGAGGAGCCGCTGGTGCAGACGGACATTAGGATGCGGGCTAACACAGACTAGAGGGAATGAGGGCCCAAGGAAAGAACTGGCAAGGACACACAGGGGTCAGCTGCAAGAAACACTGGGCATCCCGGCTCCCCGCGCCTGAAAGGTGGAAATCCGGGGAAAGCCTCGCGTGTTGACAAACTTCCCAGTCTGGAGTTTCCAAGTATGTGGCCAAGTCACCAACGTGCATTAATAAGAGCCCAAGTGCCAACTAGTGGGGACCCTGTGGAGGGAGCAATCTGTAAACGTCTGCTTTGATGGAAATCCTCGCCATCTGCCTGCCAGGCTCCACGGAGACCTGCCTCTGAGCTGCAGTCACGAAACGCAAATCCATCAAGGCCCTGGCACAGCCTTGGCAGGGAGAAGGGGGTGCAAGGAAGCCTTCTGTACCCCAGAGGGAGCCACTTTGAGTGCAGCCAAAGTGTGGTAGTATTTACATTTCCATACATTCCTTCACTCTTTTAAAAAAAAATTTTTTTTTATTTTTAAAGAAGCTGTAATTTCATAAACGTTGCATTAAAATATAGGGGATTCCCATAGCTTCACTCTTGAAATATTTCATAAGCACCTACCACATGCCAGGCACTGCTCTAGGCACTGGAATGCATCAGTGGATATAACATGCATAAAAATCTCTGCCCTCACACATCTATTTCTTTGTCAGAGGAAGACAGAGGGTAAATAATAAACTATAAAGAAGGTGATAGGTGCTTTGAAAAATGCTAGGGCTGGGTAAGGGAGATTGGGAGTGTCTGAGGGGAAGGTGGGAATGAGTCCTGTTTTTAAATCCCCTCCCCAGTCATGACTAAAAGACCAGCAACGGCTGCAGTCTCCGGTGGGGGCTCTAGGGAGAACCTCAACTCTCCCCCAGTCTGGGTCCATTTCCCTTCTGTCAATCAAACAATTTAATGACCGTGTTGGTCTAATAAATCCCCAACACAGAATCCTCACAAGCCCGAAGTCGGCGTGTGCATCTGATTCTCTCTGGAAAGCGGGTCCTCCTACAGGATTTTCTGGAAGGTAAGGAGGTCATCATAAATGGTCACGAGAAGGGGACAAACGCTAGTCATCAGGCTCCTGTAGCTGCCACTAAGTCACTGGCAGGGCCACACTTCCCCGAGAAGCTGTGCTGGTGGCAGAAAGGGGCAAACGGTCACAAACGAGGCCCTGGAGTGGGCAGGTGGGTGTGGGCAGGGGGAGTGCCCAGGAAAACGTTTCCGGGAATTATCTCTGGAACTGTTGGAAAATGGCCGCCCAGTGGACACGGGAGAAAGCTTCCTGGCAGAGGAAACACTGGAAATCCTCTTGTTCCTTGTCTTTTCCACCGCAGAGACCAAGGTTTTTGTTTAGCTTGCTCAGCCTTTCCTTCTTTCCTAGCACACTGGAAAGGACAGTGTCGGTTCTAAATACTCGTTGAGAGGAAGAAAGGAAGGAAAAAACATAAAGACCTTAATTTCAGGAGCTATAGCTAGTCTAGTATAGCTGAGGCTTAGAAGAGCGAGAAGCCAGGGGAAGGGGTGAAATTAGAACTTCGGCTGAGGCCAAATCCTGAAGAGCCTCGCCTGACATAATAAGGAATCTGGGCCTTATCCGGGAAGGGTAACGGGGCTCCTTAGAGCAGTGTAAGAAAGAGAGGACACGTGGCTGGCTTTGGGTCTTAGAAAGATTGCTCTGGAAGTGTTGGGAAGGAGTGCTGGGGGTGGACGGGATGAGGCTGGAGATGAGGATACAGTGCTGGAAAGAGCTGGAATAGGCGGGCAGAGATGAGAAGAGTGGCCGAGCCAGGGTGGGAAAGCAGAGCGGGGCATGGCGAACCCATGCCATGTAACTTAAAGGGGCACTGTGTTTCTTAAAGGGTGTGGTTGCACTTTGAAAACACGATCTTATCCATCCTTACTGGCACTCCCCAGGACATATTTTTTTTTACTTAGAAACGTGTGGTGATGTAAAGTAAAACATCAGCACGGCTCATACCCAAGGCGTCAACGATAGTAGCACCTTGCGTTGGTTCAGCCCCCATTTGCAGGACGGAGAGACCCAGCCAGCCCTCTGCCCCAAAGTCCTCCCACCGGGTTCCACCTCGTTCTGCAGGACGTCCCGGCACTGCTTCGCAGCATGGCTCTCCTGGTCACAGTCTCCTCCCACCCACCCTCCGAGAAGAGACAGCGCTAAGGGTAATGCAAGCAGTGCCCACCTTCCCACCCTCTGAATTCTCTTTCTCAGGCCAGTCTTCAGTCATTATCATTGGCCCACGCTTGCGAGCGCCCACTCTTGCCGACGTTGAGTTTCTTTTCGTGAGCTTCCTTTGTAGGGGAGCAGATTCTTCAGGAGGAAGTCCCGGAGAGCAAACCTGGGCTTGTCTACTCAGCAAGGAGTCTGTAGCTCAGGCCTAATACGCGGTAGCAACCTGGCAATTAATTTCCCCCAAAACTTTTGTTCTGAAAATTTCCAGCATCAAGGAGAGTTGAAGGAATGCTGCGATGAACACTCACCTGCCCACCAACTCTGTTCAACACGGACATTTTGTCATATTTTGTTCTCTTTCTAGCTAATTACACATATATTTTTTTTTTTGCTGAAAGTAAGTTGCAGATATAACACTTTACGTATTCATCCTGCATCCCCCAGAAAAGGAAGATTCTCCTCTATGCCCACAAGAGCCTGATCTCACTTGTGAGTCCCTCGGGTCATCTAATACCTAGTGTTACAGGCTGAATTGAGTGTCCCCAAAAGGTATGCTGAAGTAATAACCCAGCACTCGGAATTTACTTATTTCAAAATAGGGCCATTGCAGATGGAAGTAGTTAAATTGAGATCAGACTGGAGCAGGCAGGTCTCTAATCCCGAACGCCGTGCCCTTAACAGGAAAGGGGAGGAAACACAGATGTGAAAGAGACCCTGTGGCAACGAAGGCGGAGGCTGAACCTCCGAGCACTGCTGGAAACACGGGAAGCCAGACCCTTCGGGTTTCAGAGGCAGCGTGGCTCTGCCAGCACCTTCCTTTGAACACATCGCCTCCAGGACTGTGGGACAGCACGTTTGTGTTGTTTTAGGCACCCAGGTTGTGATACTTTTTTAAAAAAAACAGCCTTAGGATACTGAGACACACAGCATATATTAACGTTTCCCCAGTTGTCTCCAAAATGTTTATTTATAACTCATTATTATTTTTTTTAAACATGGATACCACCATGTTTCTAAGACACATCTTGCATTTGGTTTCTACATCTTTCTCGTGACATTAAAGAAGACATTTTGAAGAGAGCAGGAGTATCGCCGCGTGGAATGCCTGCATTCTGGGCTTACGTGGTGATGTAATCTGGGTATGATTTAACTTGGTGCTGGTAAACCGGAAGTCAGAACTAAAGGCTCAGTTAGACTTGGTGCAAATGTTTTTACCAGGAACACACTAACTTGAGTATCGGAAATATTTCCCAAGCTCTAACATCGCTGGGTTTGATGCTTCCAGGAACACCGTGAAGGCACGCTGTCACCGTGTCGCAGGGTTTCCCTCGTGCCTTCGCCCTGGCCTGCACGTCGGCAGTGTGGTAAGTTAGCACCCTGAGCAATCCAGGAATGCCAGCACTGTTTCTCACGTCGCTGACATGGGCTCGAAATAACCCAGGAACTCCAGCTTGATACTCTGGTTCCCTGAGTTTCTTTAGAATAACCCCTAAACTGATTTGTAAACTTTTCTGAAATCTCTCATTTCTTTCCACATTGATGCCTTCTAAGCTCACTTGAAGAAGCAAAACCAAAGTCAAGACTAAACTCATGCTTTTCTTCCAGTGCTGCAATCAATACTACAGGCACATGAAAATTAATTTCCTCCAAATTACAAAAATCCAACCAGGACAAGGCGATTTTTTGTAACAGTGGCAAAATGATACCTTAGCTTGTTGCAGGTGGCGCAGAGAAGGCCCCGAGCCCAATGTTATACAAATGCGCCACATAGGGTCCCCGTGGATCGGCCGTGTGCGTAGCTCACTTTCTCACGGCAGGCCAGGGCCACCAGCCAAAAGCCCAGCAGCACCAAACCCAAATTCTTACACATCCAATAAGCCTGTTTTTAGCCATTTAGAGCCAACCTGATTTGCATACCCACGAGACTGCACCCAACATCTGCCAGCCATACATACAAGGGTCCTGGGGCTGCAAAGACCCAAGTGCCATCTGCCCGTCAGAGCTCTCTGACCCGGAGACTCCGCTGTGCCGCTGAGTGACATCACCCAGACGGGCAAGCCTCGCAGGAGGCTCCCTGCCCTGATTCGCTTCTTCTTGGTCTTCAGCTGCAGCCCCTTCCAGCAGCCTGTCCCAGCCCCGGAAGAACACAGCTCGTTGTGTGCTGCTGCCACCTCGTGGTCAAATCTTTTCTTGCTCAGCCCCGAAATCCTTGAACTCGCACCACTTGATGCAAATGCAAATCTACCCGCCCACAAGTCGGGAGTGACTGCAGGCAGCAGCTGAAGGCTCAGCAAACTCCTGCACTGCAGGCAGAGCACGACTCAATGCATAAAACTCCAAATTAATCATGACCTTGGCAGGCGATGAGATTTCTACGTGTAATAACAGGAAACCACAGGAGCAAGGAACACGTGTCAGTGAAGGCCACCGTTTTCTTCGGGTGACTAAAACGTCTGAAGCAGCTCAGTTCCAAGGCAGGCATCTCAGGGAAACTCAACCTAATCCTACTGGGACCCACCAAAACACTGCCAAAGCGGGCCGGGTCTGCGGGGACATCCAGGCAGATGGAATCAAAACGTTCAGCCAAGCTGCTGG
>JAQZBX010034676.1:0-24859 GCA_029593785.1 Cabassous unicinctus | reverse complement strand
ATATTCTCTTGGTGTGACATATTTTTGAGTATCTTTTAAGTGTTAAGAAGTAGTCTGTGCACTGGAGATACAGTTAAGAATATAATCATCCAATAAATAATTATTGAGGACCCACAATGTGTTGTGCTCTCAGAATTGGAACACAAGTGAAGAACAAAGCATATAGAAGTCTCTGTCCTTAGGAAGCCTACATTTTAGTGAGTGAGACAGAAAATAAACAGGAAGCCTATATGCAAACATATAAGTATGTAAAATATTTTTTGGATGGTGACAAGAATGGGGGAGATGACATGTTGAGAAGTATGGAATGTAGTTTCAGACATACTGCAATTGAGACACACTGTGATTGAGACACACTGAAATTGAGACACACTGCGATTGAGATACACTGCGATTGAGATACACTGCGATCGAGACACACTGAGATTGAGACACACTGTGATTGCGAACTCCAATAATGACACCACATTAATGACTGGAAGGAGGTGAGGGGTTGGGCAGGTCTGAGTGACCTGGTTTCCAGACAGGGAACAGCATGTACAAGGACCTTGGTGTAACAGCATGCCTGGTACATTTGAGGACTAGCACAGAGGTCATGTGGCTGGACTGATGTGAGTGAGGGACAGCAGAGGAGGAGCGGACAGAGGGCTACTGACCAGCAGGTTACGTAGAGTTATGGGAGAGTCATTGTAAGGACTTTAGGTTTTACTCTGAGTGAGACAGGCCAGATTTGGAGGGTTTGAGAAGAGTGACATGTCTTGCTAATATTTTAGATGATGCTTTGGCTGTTGTGTTGAGAATAGGCTATAAGGAAATTCTCTTAGAGGCCTGTATTTCTTTTCATTTTTTTAAGGTGGTACTGGGGATTGAACATGGGACCTCATACATGGGAAGCAGGCGCTCAAACCACTGAGCTACATTCGCTCCCCCAGTATTTCTTTTGAGATATTTTGAGACTCGTGCTTCTAGCTGCCATTTTCTCTTCTGTACCTACCCAATTGTTTCTAACACCTCATTTCTCCCTACTGACCTGAGGCCCCACACCAAGGGCAGGGAGAAGGATAATCCTGGCTACTGTGTACTTCTTCTCCTCTCTCTAGAATGGGTCTGGGCCTCTTTTCTTCTATATCATGTCTTCCTAGGAAAAGGGGTATTTTTGCAACAACATGCAAGATATTATATGAGTTGAGTCTTCCAGACTTGCAAAAGTTTTCATCTTTTTTCATCCTCTCTCTCCCTCTCTCACACACTTGTGCAAGCACACATGTATGCAAATATCAGAAAATAACATAAACCCTTTTATTCCCTTGCATCCCTGCTTTTAACAATCCTAACATCATTGTTCACCTCCCTCACACAAACCCTGGCAGATGCTTGCCTAAGTCTGGGTAGGGAGATGGGCTTGTAATTATATCAGATTTTACTTCATTATTTAAGTGAAAACAATGTGTGTAAGCATAACTTCAGGACAATTGCCCTAGCCCTCTGATAACTAGCTTTTCACTTCTAATTTCCTTATATATAGAATTTCTGGAGCTGCCATTTATAATTAAAACTTTTAATAAATGTTATGAAGGAAAATGTCAGTGCACATGAGAGTGTATTAAAAGGGCAGTTCCTTTAGATGGAGAGGATGTTCAGGGAAGCCTTTCAGCCAACAGAAATGTAAGTGGACCTAAACGATGAGCAGGAGTTAGGCCAAGTGGATGCATGTATTGAAGGGGGGTAGAATTGGGGGTGTTCAGTGGGGGGTGGGGGTGGGGAGCAGGTAGAAATATGCCAGGCCCAGGTAACAGTGCATGCATGGACACCAGGGGCAGTGGCCAACAGTTACCAAAACTGAAACAAATCTCATGTGACTTGAACATAGCAAACCATAGTTCCCTCATAAAAACTGGAACATAGAAAAGTGGTGTGATGTAACCCTAGAGAGATTGGTGGGAGAACAAGCACAGCCTTTAATGACCTATAAGATCAGGAGAATGCATGCTGAAAAAAACCACACACAAAAAGAGAAACTTATAGAAGGGTTTGATTTTCTCATTCCATCTTTACCGCCTTCTTTTGGGTTATTTTAATATTTTTAGTATTCCATTTTCATTTATCCATTAGCTTTTGCCTATCTTTTTGCGGCGGATTTTGCGTGGTTGCTCTAGGATTTACAAAGTACTTACCTAGCTTTCACAGGCTACTTAGAGTTAGTATTTTATCACTTCAATTAAAATGCCCTCCAACCATATAGGTTATCCCCTTCCTACTTTATGTTACAGTTGCCGTATTGCATTTATATACATTGAAAACCCCAATGAGAGAGAGAGAGAGAGAGAGGAGAGAGAGATTTTAATAGTCATGCCTATTTTAAAGGGCTTAAAAGAAGAAGTTTATTACTTTAACCAGATATTTACTATCTTTCTTTATTGCTGTAGATCCAGGATACCATTTGTTATCATTTCCCACTAACCTGAAGAATTTCCTTTAGCAGTTCTTTTAGAACAGGTCATCTGACAACAAAATTTCTTAGTTCTCTTCATCAGAGAATATCTTTATTAAACTATCATTTCTGAAGAATATATTTGCTGTATATAGAATTGTAGATTGACAGGTCTTTTCCTATAGCGATTTCAAGATACTATTCTACTGTCTTTGGCCTGTAAGGATTTGAATGAGAAATCAGCAGGCATTAGAATTTTAGTCCCTGATATATATTACATCATTTTTCTCTGGTTGCCATATATATACATAATATTATATTGTTTATAGCAATGTGATTATGATGTGTCTAAGCATGATTTTATTGGAATGTGCTTTATTCTGTTTTGGAGTTGGCTGAGCTTCTTGAAACTGTAAATTTATATCTTTCACCAAATTTGGAATTTTTTTTCAGGCATGATTCCTCAAATATATCTATTTGCACCATTCTCTTTCTCATCTCCTATTGGTACTCTAATGAAATTGATGTTAGGCCTTATGATCTTGTCCCATAGGTCCCTGAGGTTCTGTTAATTTTTTCAACCTTTTTCTTTCCATTCTACAGATTAAATAATTTCTATTGATCTATCTTCAAGTATATTTGCTCTCTTCTCTGTCATATCCATTCAGCTATTGAACCCATTCAGCAAAATTTTAATTTTTGGATATTGTATTTTTTAATTACTAAATTTCCACTTGCTTCTTTTTTGAATCTTTTATATTTCCGCTGAGTACTTCAAGAGTGTTCCCCTTTGCCTCATGGATTATGGTTATGTTAACTGCTTTAAAGCCTTTGTCTGATAATGCAAACACTTTTCCCATGAGAATTGTCTGATTTCTTCTGGTTCTTTGCATGTTGAGATTTTGGGGTTTTTCTTGGGAATTTTGAATTTATGTTGTGTGAATATGGGTTTTATTAAAATTGCCTGGAGAATGTTAATTTTTCTTTTCTCAGCAGGCAATCAACCTGTTTAGGTTTAAGCTGCAAGATATGTGTCACCTTCTGTTTGAATGCCAGTTTAGCTTTCAAATCCTTTGCCAAGCTGTTTTCGTCTGTCCCATGCATGAGCCGCTCAAGGGTTAGTCTGGGACTTGGGCTAAGGTTTATATGGTAGTTCAGATTTCAAAACCTTGCTATGCTTCTTTGTGTCTGTTTGGTAAATTCACAACTAGTGAGTGATCCAGAGTCTTTAGATGGTCCTTTCGTGGAATTAGGTAAGCCCCTTTCTGCAGACCTCCCCTCCTCGAGATTTCTACCATGCTTCTGGCATCTAGGTGCCCCTTTTCCCAATTCTTCTGGCCAGAAGGGTGTTTTCTCTCAGAATTTTAGTCTCCTGCGTGTCGCCATGTTCTGCGTGATTGGGGCTGCCCGTAAGGTAAACAAGAAAAAAAAAGAGAGAAAAATAACAAGGACTCCCTACACATTCTTTAGATGCCAGAAGCATAGGTTTTCTCTTGGAGTTTTAGGTTCTGCTGCTGCTACAGTGCAGGCCTGATCTTGGGGCAGGAATAGAATAGAACTAAGAGAGGGAAAAAAAAAAAGATTTTTCCCTCACTCTCTAGCTCACAGAGACGCATTTTCCTGATCATTTGGAAACAGGGGATTTCTCTCAGTTATTCCACTACATGCTCTGCAGCTTGGTTGCCCTGGGGTCAAAGCTGAGAGACAAGTGGGGAGAAAGCTCACTGCAGTACAGGTTGTCCTCCAAGTGTTCCCTTCCTTCCCCAATCCATTTGTTATTGCAGGATTTTCAGAGACTCTGGGGAGTTGCTTTTGTATTCTATCTAGAGTTTTGGTTGTAGTGGGTTTACAATCTCGGCTGTCACTAGAAGTTCAATGATGTGTTTGAACTAGTGGCCTAGAATCATTTGATTTCTCTTGTAGAGAATACTACATGGAGATAAAGTAAGCTTAGAGATGAATGAATACTTCTGAACACCAAAAGAGATGTGAATTGGATATATAGTATTTATTCACCAGCTTCTCAACCTTCTTATTTCCTTCCAAAAGAGAAAGCAAATTTATCTTGCCCATATCATTTTTGGTGGCAAAGTATGTAATATAAATTTTGAAAGAGTATCTTGGAAATAAGTAATGATAGCAAACCTTAGGAGACTTTATAGTGACACAAATTTCCTTCAGCCATTTAAATATTTCATCATGGGATTTTGCACAAAATGAGAAACTGGAGAAAAAAATTACAAAGAAGTCCCTTTAAGGTTGGAAAAATTCATGTAATGGTTGAGTTATACCAGCAAGTTAATACAAATGATATCTATGGCTACTTAACAAACAGCTCCCCAAATAGCCTTATATCACATATGTATAAATAAAATGTTGGCTTTTACCACTTTGCCTTAAGGAAGGTAATATAGACAGTTAAACCAAATGTCTATTGTAATTTTATCTGCCCTGCCATAAATATCCACCTAACGCAGAAGACAATAAATAACATACTTTTCTGTCTTTCCTCAATCTTATCAAAACCTTATAGATACAGTACAAATATGATGTACTTCAAAAAATTATTGTTTAACCTGTCAGGCCTCAGTGACTTCTCTCTTTTTTGAAATTGTTTCATTCACTTTGGCATTTAATTTATTCTCATTCATTCTAACTTCTCTCTAATTTATGCATAGTAGAACTTGCATCACTGGGAGTATTGTAAGCTTCTTGTGGGTCAGACCACCATTATTTGCTTTTTGCACACTGCAGAATGTATAGAGTAATTCCATGTATCCAGAGGGTATTGAGCAAATACTTGGTAAATTTAAGTGAAAATCGATACTTTCTTTATATTCAACAGGAAAAAAAATATATAGTCCCCTGGTACATCATTAAATCTTCCCCTCAGTTTCTCTCTTCTACTTTTCACTCTAACTAGATTTATTGTCACTTTGAAAAGTCTCAGTAGCTCTAAAAGGAATTTGAAATCTACTCAAGATTGCCATTTCTGAGGTAGGTTTTTTTTTTGTAGTAGTAGGAACACCAGATGTTAATCTTATGTTCATTATTTGACATAATTAAGTTTTAAATTACGTGGATGGAAGTGAGTTGAAAACTGTAATTATCAAATAATGTGACTGGTATACCCATATGCTGTCCAAACTGTATGTCACTCCTTCTTCTGCTCTCAAACTGGGGCCACACAAGAGTATTGCATCTCTTTATCTTCTGAACGAATGCAGGATTTACTCAGTTCCTATCTCACTAAATGTGGGTCTGTAATAAATTCATAAGCAGAAAAAATGAGATTAATTTTCTCAACAACCAATCACCATCCTTTTAAACAAATAGGTATCATTGATTTCCCTTTGGTTTCTCAGCAGTATCTGGCAGAAATAGAAGTGATATGACTGACCTTCAGGATGTTATACATCCTGTGCACTTGAACAATGGTGGGAGAAAACAGGAAGAAGGAAATTGTTTCCATTGTTCTCTAGAAATGGAATAAATTGAGTAACTATTTGGCATCTTGGTGAGACATAGTAGAACAGAGAAAATATATTAGATTCTGTCACCATTTAGTCCATTTCTAACTATGAACCACTGAAAACAAAAACCTTTTAAGTCGATTCCCTACATAAATGGGTTAAAAAAATTAAGAGAAATATTTTGTCTGTTTGATGACAATATGTTTATAGTCCACACCAAGAAGAAAATAGCTTCAGCAGCAGCAGACACCTGTTCACCTAAAAACACATGTGTCATTTTTGGATGAGGTCAATTGTGCATTGACATATTGTGTTAATATATTAACGCAACTTTATGACCTTGAAATCCCTTAAATGCATACATTTAACTTAGTCCTTCTTGTTAATATTGAAGACTAATCAGAACTAACAGCAATCTCTGGTGATTCGAAAGTGGTGATTGCAAAGGTAATAATCTTTACTAAAACAATTATTCAATCTATACTTCTTAAGGGAAATACAGAAAACGAACTGTTAAAATATCACATAGCTAAAGTGATCTCATGAAGGATTTGTGGTTGACTAATAATGCAAGGAGTACATTAGTTCTCGACTTTCATCATTTCAAATTTCTCTTCTTTCAAGCCTTTTTTCTTTTAAGTTTATCCTGTATTCTTTTAGGCCACAGGTGTGGTATATCCTTTTTTACAGAGCAGTTTTATTTCAGATTCCTGTGATGATTTTCTTTTCTTTTTTTTTTTTTTTTTTTAAATAATTGAGTATCTACCTATTTTTTCCTGTCTGCAAAACAGCTGTTGTGGCTCAGCAGTGCTGGTTGTCTAGAGAATATTAATGATGTTCTGATGATGTTATGGCAGTAATAAGTCAATTGTAACCTGTATGAAATTAAGCAAAATGGCAATATATAATCTGTCTGTTCTTGGTCAATTAGAGTGGTCCAATCTTAAGGAGATGCTGAAGGGGCTAGGGTGAGAATACAAATTCAATTATCTGGTTCTGTTTTTCCATTGCAGCAGATACTGAGACTATGAAAGACCTTTAGAAAATGTGGTAAGTTGGTGATGTATTCATAGATGATTTTCAACTTATCTAAACGCTAAAATTACTTTGCCAAACTAACACAAGAGTTTTGAGAAAATTCATTATTTGAATATAATAAATATTAGATTAGATTTACTCATTTTTCCGCCTGCATATATAAAAACTAAGGACAAATATATTTGTGCCTAGGATTAGAAAAGTGAAAAATCAACAAGCCAACAAATGACATACCATGCATTTAATATTTATTCGAGTAAACATCAGTTTACTTTCTGTTTTTTCTTGTAGATTTTGAACAGACTGAGGACAGGCACTATTTATTTTTGTATCCTCAGAACTTGATGCAGTTCCTGAATATAGTGTATGGAGAATGAATATTTGTGGAATAAATAAATAAATGCATGAATGAGGTTTTAATTTAATGAAAGCATCTCTGAAGTTTGAAGAGTCCTTTAGAAATAAAATTGGGGGTTGGGTTTTATAATTGTGTCCCAAACCATGTTTGTGGTCATTGGCTAATGTTTGGATTAGTGTTGGGTTTAAAGCTACGCTTTAATGGGCACTCATGGGAAACAATGGTCAGAGCTGCAAAGAACATGGATTCCTTGAAGTGGACTTCATGAATATATTTTACGGCATAACTGTTTTCCATATTAAGGCATCAATATTCACTTCTATGAAAGGAAGTCTCTGAGTTGTCTGTAGCAAGAACTTGGTTACTATAATTTAAATATCACCTGCATGGCTCAGTATTCACTGAGCATTTGAGTATCATATCTATCTATCATCTATCTATCTATGTATCTATCTATGTATCTATGTATCTATCTATCTATCTATCTATCTATCTATCTATCTATCTATCTATCTATCTCTATCATCCAACAAGGTATGTGTGTATCTATGACTTGTCTGTCTAATCTATCAAATCTATTATCTATTTATATATATAATTTTTAAAATATATATAAAATCTGTCTGATCACTGAAAAGGTGTTCATTGCTTTATAGCTTACAATTAAGTGTTCACCACATTTAATGCTCACAGGGGAATTGCATTTTTTTTTTTCCGATTTGGTACAGCTCACCATTTCCTCACGACTAATATAATGACCTTCCTAATGAGAAAATAGTAGAATATGGCCAGAAAGTTAAATTAGCTTATCTGTTTTCTGCTGGAAAAACTGCCATCAATTTACATACACGGGCTTCCTTATATAATAAGCCATTGTATATAGAGATATAAAATTTAGTTTGAGAGGTGCATGAGTATGCTTATTTAATTTATACCCAAATGACTTCACTCTTTCCCTTTTAATTTAAATTTTATTTTTAGGCCAAAATTATGAAAATATTTGTCATGGGAAAATAGTGTGTTAATTACAAGCTGTAACTATCAATTTATCACGCGACCACCATTCAACCCTAATGAGCCTATTTTAAGCACTCTTTGCATAAAATAAAAGTCTATTAAAGGCAATTTCCTATCTTTGCTTAAGTTTTAACAATTATTGAGTGTCTATGATCTGAGTATTTGTGTGCTAAACTCTGGAGGCTGAGGCGAGAAAGAGTGAGGACTACAGTTAAGACAAGTCCCTTGACTATATAAAGGAGGTTACCACTGGACTCCAAAGGGGGAAGAAGTGAGGACATGGACTGTCAAAAGACAAATCGGAGTTGAGTTACACTTCGCAGCATTTTATTCAGGACATCAAGGTCACTGCGGCAAGGAAATCGTTTGCCTGCAAAAGCAAAAGCAGCGTCATGACTGTGTAGCTTGCAGGCAGTTTTATAAGCAGATAGAAGGAAGTTGGCTCGATTTTGTTGTTTGGAGAGAGATCTGTTAGTTTTATAGGGATGGGTTAAGTGTGAATGGGCCTTTATTTAAATTGGGCTAGGTATGTTTAACTAGAGACTTAATTGGTTTTAGGTGTTGAGTGCCCTTGTAGGGATTTTCCAAAGTGGATGTTTATCATATAATTCTATGCTAGTTCGGGGAGTTAACTTTTGCGTTAGTTCTTAGAAAACCCAGGAGCTATATTTGATTGGATTTATAAGTAAATATATGGAACACAGGTTATGAGCAGCTATTTCAGCTCAGTCAAGGTACAGGTGTCCCTGGTCCTAGGTAAAGAAGGGCACACTTGACAGGGGTTTTATGAGAGCCCGGTGCAGGGAAAGGGCTGCATCTACATCATGTCTCAAACAGGCTTAGTTCTTAGGACAGCAACATTGTGGGTCTGAGATCTCTTTCTGCAAAAATTGTTGAGTGAATTCAAATAGCAGAAAAGCAGAAGGCACAGATGCCAAGAGCTAGATCTACTGTATCACAATGAAATCTATATTCTCAACTATTGGATAAGGACACTGCACACTCCCAAGTTCTGTCCCTTTACTAGATGAAAAATCTGCTAAACTTGTACTAGGGCAGGGGATCCTGTCCAACCGTAGAGTCAAGAGAAAGGTTAATAAAGTTGGAAGGAGAGATAGGAATCCAACTTTAACTCAGAGATAAAACTAGTACCTCACCTGGATCTAGGCAATGCATTTATTTATTCCTCTTTATTGAAAGGTAGTTTTGCTGGGGACACAATTCTAAGTTGACACTTATTTTACTTGTAACTTCAAAGATATTATCTTACTTTGCCTGTCTAATTGTCATTCCTTCATAATTGATTTATCTTTTCATTTTTAATCTTAGTATTTTGCTTTCTGCACTTTGTTAAAATATGTTAGGTGTGGATTTCCTTTTATTTATGCTGCATGGTACATAATATGACTTCTCTATTCATAGACTTGAGTCTTTCAACAGTTTTGGAAAATTCTCAGCCATTGTATCTTCTAATATTGCCTCTCCTCCAACCTCTTTCATGGACTGTAATGAGTTGTGTTTAGACCTTCTCATTCTATATGTCATATCACTTAATCTTTACTCTGATCTTTTGGCTCTTCTTATTTATATGCTACATTCTCTTTAATTTCCTCAGTGCTCTCTTTCAGTTCAATTATTCTCAATAAATGATTTAAATACCAGATAAGTCCAGACTGCAAGTTGGAGACTCAATAAAGGTGAAGATTTCCCCAAGAGAAGCTGGCTGGCTGAAAAAGATAGAAATTCTTCTTTCAGTTTTAAGGCCTCCTACTGAATGGATGAGAAGACTCCTTTCATTACTGAAGGCAATCTCCTTTGTAGGTTATAAATGTAAGCAGCTGTAGATGTAATCAACTGACTAATGATTTAAATCTATCTATTAACAATCAGACCAGTGCTTGCTTAATCAAACAATTGGATGCCACAAACTAGCCAAATTAACGCATGTAATTAACCATTACGTTTGGTGACTCTTCTTACCTTTTGGCATGAGGAATTAAAAATGACTGCCTGGCAATCATAGCCTGAATTTTAATGGGACTCCCACTGTTTCTTCTGATGAAAGCCTTCCTTTTTTGGGGATCCCAGGCCTCTACTGCAGGAGGCCTAAATTTGTAAGGACAAGAAAGATAAAGTATCCAAATGGATTATTGGGGGTGATGGTAAGTGTTGTTATTCCTGTCTCAACCTCTTGTTTTCTGTATCATATATTCTAACTATGGGAAGCTAGCACCACAAAGTGGGAATCAACTGATGGTGTATATTGCATCCTAGAAGGTGATTCTCCATTCTTGTAGGATGTGTTTTCAAGCTATACCTTCAAAAGGCTCGCAGTAGATGCCATTGTTATATGACGGCTGCTGCATCTCTGCTGTAAAGTGAGCTCCTTATTCCATGTCATTGTTGTGTTGGATCTCATGTCAATACATGAAACATTCAGTAAGCTTTAGATAGTGGTGCTTGCCAAGGCCTATGGGCAAGAAAAGGCAAACACATACCTGGAATATATATTGATCTCAATCAGGATGAATAGCCGTACCTTCCAAGTAAAAGAGGTGCAATATAATTAACTCAACCTGAAGTGGCCCATTGGATTCCTCACGATATAGTGCTATATTGGGGGCTCATCATTGGTTTCTGTTGCTAAGATGTAAGACATTGGGGTGAAAGAAAGTCACTCTGGATCAGTGGGAATCCATGTTGTTGGGCTCATACAAAGCCTCCATCTTTATCATCATGGCTATTCTATCCATGAGCCTCTTACACCAGCAGGTTATTGTAATTGGAATTATTTTATTTTTAATTGTTTATTGATAATGTATAGAAATGCTATTGATTTTAAAATATTAACCATGTATCCTGCCACCATGCTGAATCTATTTTTTGGTTTTTGTAACTTTCTCTAGACTCCTTTTATTGTCTTCTACATAAACAATAACATTGTCTACTTAGGAGAGTTTACAGATTTTTTGAAGATGTATATCTTTAATGAATTATTCTTGCTTTATTGTACTGTCTAGGATGTCTAGTACAATATTAAATAGAAGTGGTAAGAGTAGACCTCCTTTCCTTGAGTATGATGTCAGCTGTCACTTTTTAAAGATGTCCCTAATCATGTTAAAGGAGTTCCCATTTATTTCTAGTTTACTGAGTTTTTATCATATTAGGGTGTGGACTTTTGTCAAATATTTTTCTTTGTATATCTTGAAATGAGCATAACATTTTCTCCTTCATTTTTTATATATGGTGAATGCATTGATTTATTTTTGAATGTTGAACAAACCTTGAATTCTTGGGATAAACCCTACTTGGTCCTGAGAGATATATATCTCCAAATATATTTGCATTCATTATGATTATATTTGGATAAGGATTGTTGCATCTCTGTTCATGAGGGATCTTGGTTTGTAGTCCTCTTTATCTGTCAGCCTTTCAACTTTATTTGGTTTTGGAGTCAGGTAAAATTGGCCATATAGAATAAGTTGTGAAGTGCTATCTCCTCCTCTATTTTTTGAAAGATTTTTTGTTGGATTGTTATTAATTTTCCTCAAACAATTTAATTGAATTTCTCAGCAATGCCATCTGGGCTAGAATTTAATTTGTGGGAAGAATTTAATTAAAAATTCAATATCTTTAATAGATATAGTACATAAGACTGGTTATACTTTCTAATTCATCTTGGGTCAGTTTTAGCAATGTGTGTCATCCAAGGAATTTGTCTATTTCATTTAGATTGTCAAATTATTTGTATTAAATTGCTCATAATATTCCCTTATTATCACTTTAATGCTTGAAGGATCCCTAGTGCTGTCCCTTCTTTCAATTTTCAATATTGGTAATTGTTGTCTTTCCTCTTTTTTATTCTTCATTCTGGCTAGCATTATCATTTGTATTAATTATTTTTAAAGGATCAGCTTTTGGTTGCATTGGTTTTTCTCTGTGTTTATGTTTTCTATTGCTTTGGTCTTTGCTCTTATCTTTATCAGTTCTTTCCTTATGCTTGCTTTGGGTTTAATTTGCTCTCCTTTATTTCTTTAGGAGGTGGAAGCTTAGATACTTGATTGAAATCTATTCTTCTCTTCTAATGTAATCATTTATAATTGTATGTTTCCCACTATGTACCCAATTCCCAAAGTTGTATTTTCTTTATCATACAAGTAAAAATATTTTCTAATTTCTCATGTGATTTTGTCTCTGACATAGTATTTATTTCAAAATATTTAGCGTTTTCCTGGTTATTTTACTATTATTGATTTTTTTAAACAATTTATTGAAGTATATCATTCCTACATGAACATAAATAAACTATAAGTGTTCAGTAAACACCATGAACTTACAAAACAAACATGCATAACATCATATAGGGCTCCCATCCCCCCCACCCCAAACACCCTGCATTGTTGTGTAACATTTGTTAACAAATCATGAAATAGCATTGTCAAAGTATTACTACTAACTATAGTCTGTATCTTCCTCCCCTGTACATTTTTTTAAGGATTTACTTATTTATTTATTTACTTTCATCCATTTTTAATGCCCCCCATTTTTGCTTTTTCTGTGTCCATTCACTGAGCAACTCTCTGTGTCTGTTTCCTGCCCTCTCTTCTCATCCTTCTTCTCCTGTCTTCACTGGGATTCAATCCTTGGAATATCCGACGTGGGAGAGAGGCATCCTACCGCCTGTGCCATCTTAGTTCCTGGTTTTTTGGTGCATCTCATCTTGGCTCTCCCTTGTGTCACTCTCTTGTTATGTCATCATCTTGCTGTGTGGCTCGCGGGGACTGGCGGCGCACCCGTGCACAGGGCCTGGCGGTGCACCCATGCATGCAGCCTGATGGTGCAACCATGGACGGGGCCTGACGGCTCACCTGTTCGTGGGGCCTGGCAGTGCACCCGTGCATGGGGCCTGGTGACCCACATGCCTTCTATATATATATATATTTAATTTTTACCAGGAGGTCCTGGGGATCAAACCCAAGTCCTTCCATATGGGAGATGGATGCCCAACCACCCGAGCCACATCTATCCCCCTGCTATATCTCTTAAGGTTGACCAAAGATACCCAAAGTTACAGTCTTTTCCCACACAGGATGGTCATATAATAAATCAGGCTTAGTTTATCATCAGCATTCTAAAAACCAGACCTAGAGAGAAAAACTAGGTCTGAAGACACATGCATGGTTTCTAATATAGCGAATGTTTAGCCTAACCTCATTATCACAAAATAATGTCAGCGAGAATATTTGCATCTATTATTGATTTTTAACTGAGTTCCATTTTGGTCTGAGAACATAATTTGTTTGCTTCCAACATTTTAAAATTTATTGAGAATTTTTTTATTACCCTGAATTGTCTGTCCTTCTAAATGTATCATCTCCACTTAAAGAGGATGTGTATGCTGCTTTTGTTGAGTGTAGGGTTCTGTAAATATCAATTAGTTCAAAGCGGTTAGGAATGTGGAATTATCCATTTCTTCCTTTAATTCTGTTATTTTTGTTTATGTATGTTGAACTTGTTTATGCATATGTATACTTGTTTTCACCTCCACTTCTTTTTAGTTTACTAGCATTTATATGGTTTAAGCATTTCTTTTGTCAACATAATATTCAATCTTTTGTTTCTTTTACTTTGTTTTTAATATCTTCTGTTCATCTGTGCCTTTATATTATATTGTTTAGTCCATTAACTTTTAATAAAATTATTGATAGAATTTTATTTTTGTTTACCATATCATTTCTTCTTTTCTACTTATACCCTTTATTTTTGTTCCTCCATGCCAACCTCAATTATTTTTTGATTATTAAAATATTTTTTAGAATCTCATTTTACTTTCGTTTTTGCTATACTTCTTTGCATGTTTTTCATTCTTACCCTAAGGATTTCAGTATTCATACTTATCTTTTCACAGTCCACTTAGATTTAATAAAGTACTACCTCATGTAAATTATGGAACTGTTGGCAATCATAGGTTCCTATACCTCATTACTTTATGTTATGTTTGTTACATGTAATAAGGCTACATTCATTATCAACCCAACAAAACAATGACATTATTTTTTTTTTGCTTTGAACAGTTATACAGTTTATAAAGAAATTAGGAGGAAAATGAAAAGTAGGGAAACATTGTGTTTTGCATTAACATAGTTATTTACTATTTCCAATGTTCTTCAATATTTTCTGAGGATCTGTTTTTCCATCTGGTATTATTTCCCTGTAGCTTAAAAATTTTGCTTTATGCTTCTTGTATGACAGCTCTGCTAGTGATAGATTTCCTTAGTTTTCTAGGTAGGTCTTTGATTTGCCTTCATTTGAAAATGATACTTTCATTTAGTATACAATTCTGTGATAGCAGGGTTCCTCACCCCCCAGAACTTTAAAGAAGTTGTTCTACTCCCTCCTGCCCTGCATAGTTTCTCATGTAAAGTCAATCAGTAATCTAATTGTTGTCCCCTTACATGTAATATGTTGCTGTTCACTTGCTGCTTTCAGAATTTGTTCTTCTTCTTTGACTTTCAGTAGTTTATGATATCCATTAACATGGACATGTGTGTGTGTGTGTGTGTTGTTTGGTGTTCATGTAGCCTGTTGAATCTGTAAATCTCTGTCTTTGTTAAATTTGTGAAATTCTTTGCAGTTTTTTCTTTAAATTTATTTACTGTCCCATTTTCATTCTTCTCTCCTTCTATTTCAATTATATGTATGCTTAATATTTTGATATCTGACATGTCTCTGTGGCTCTATTCTGTTTCAAATATTTTTTCTATTGTTCTATCTTCAAATTCATTTTCTCTCTTCTCTGTCATATCCATTTAACCATCAAATCCATCCATTGAATTTTATTTCAGAAATCATCAGTTTTAGTTCTAGAATTTCCATTTATTTATTTTTTATTTTTTCTCCTTCTCTGATGTAACTTCTCATTTCCTTGCTGGCCTTTTAGTTCTTTTAAAACATGTTTTGTTTTTGCTCATCGAGGATAGTTACAATAAGTGCTTATATTTCCACATCATTTATTGTGAATGATCTCTTTTTCGAATATTCCAAGATTCATCCTAACAGCATACTGTCTCCTGGGGTAATTGCCATGGTGTTAAACTATTTGTCTAATTGTTAAACTCTCCCTATATATACAGTTAGCTAACTATAATGTTAAATGCTCCCTTATCCAACTTTTTATTCCACCCACCATGCCCCCTTACCATAAGGATCCAGTCTTATACATTGTCTCCCAGCTCCTGCTGGTGCATGATGACTAGGTCCTGCAGCTCCTTTGGCATACAGTCCCTTTCCTCTCTATGCCAGTCCAGAACTTCCTCAATTGGTTTATGCTTATATTTGACTTTAATTATGTGTCTGTTGACCATGAGGAGTTTGGGGAGGTTGCTTTGCAAAGAAGAGATCTTCAAACAATGAGGGAATAACGGGCCACTTCTGCAGGCCCAGAAATTTCCCTTGGACTTTCCATTTTACTGCAGATGATGTGAGTCTATATACACTTCCAAGACCCACTGACTATCACATATTGCCTTTTACCTTGAGCTTTCCACTGTCTTTCTTTAATTCATTTGTAGCAGTTAGCAACTGACATCAATTCCATAATGCTTCTAATTAATGTTCCCTTCATACTTCTCAAACTCCTGAGGTAATGCACCAACCAGTGCGATCCTTTCCATTGGTTTACCATACCAGTTAACCAGAGAGGAAGTTTTAACAGTAGCTTACCTACAGCATACTAAGTTTATCAGTATTCTACATATTACTAAAACAGGACCCTTTTAGCAAGTCAGTCCGCTTGTGCTGCAACTCCAAAACTCCCATTTTAGAGCGGCCTTCCTAGTACCTCTACCAACTGTCTTACGAAGAGTTTCAGGAAATAAACTCTGAGGTACACTTTATGTACAGAAGGTTTATTGTAGTGTGCTCTTGGGAACAATAGCAGTAAAGGAATGAGGAATGTAGAATTTAATTGAAGCATGGGCCTCAACTGATCCCATGAGGTGTTCTGGACCTGGGCTGCCCCTGCAGGGCTGTCCCCCAAATTGAAGCAAGGGCCGGACCTCTATATTAACACTTCCCCTTCATTAACTAATCATTGGATCTGCTGTCACCAGATGGGTATGTAACTTTGTGTGAGTTAACTTTCTTCTACTGAGGGCAAATCCCAATATTCCTGGCAACTAGGGGGATGAATGCCTCTGTCTTGAAATGGGATCACTGTGGTGTATGATAGTATCCACCACAGCCCCCTTCCAGAATCCTTATCTAATATGAGAGTGTCATCTTCAGCACTTTCACATTGCTTAGGCCCCAGGCTTGGTCTCTGGATTGTGTTTAGTGAGGATATTTAAATTTTCTCCAGGGATATATATTTTTTAAGATTTGCTTACCATTCACTGTTCCCAGCATCTACTTTTGAGCTCAAATTTGAGTTCTCTTTTTCTTTTTTAAATGAGAGCAGTGTTCTTAAAGATTTCCCTTACTTGGTCTGAACCTGGAAGAGAAAGTATGATTTGTCTGTTTCTAGTTGTTCTTAGCAGAACTCTTCGTAATATATGAAAAACTATACTGCTGTAAGTAGATGTCCTTTAAGGATGAGAAAAATATTTGATGTGGTGGGCTCTACCCAGATCTCCCTTCATGAAAGGAAGGATTTTTACTCCAGTTGTTCCAAGTGCTGTCGACAAGGAGTCTTCAGCTCTCAGCCTCTCCAGGTTTGCCTCAGCTGCAGAATGCTGTCCTGTCTGAGGTCATGCTCTTCTCAGGGCAGCTCACATCTAAAGTAGGATTATAAAGGCCCAGCCATAGTGGTCACAATCGGACAACCCTGATGGCCATTTTAGCTACAGAATTCCCTGTGCGATTACTCAAGGCTATCTTTGGGTCTCCCTCACAGTTTGACTTCTTCATTTGTCCTATCCTGCTTCCTACCCCTCTTTTCCATAAGTGTTGATCCCAAGGGTGCTTCCTTAAAAACATGCTGCATAATAAACTCCTCTGAGTCTGTTTCCTGGAATACTCAAATTATGATATGAGGTACACTGATTTGAAGTTATTGCTTACATTTTGTTTTGTATCTGAGTAGCATAATTTGGGAGGCTCTTACTGTAACATTCCAGGTACTTACAGAGTAATTGGTAGTCATTATGCAAATTGCATTATTTATAAATTTTTTTAACTTTTTAAATTGTCATTCTTGCTTTTCATGGGGAGAACAGAAAAGAAAGCAAAACAAGATAAAACAACTTTGTGAATGCAATTTTACTACTCTAATAAATTTGAATCTTTAATCATCAAATGTAAAAATTTGAGCATTTTACTGAAATTCAATGCAGTTATTCACTTCTAAATTGTTTTAGGAGTTCTTTTATATATATTGGCTGGATAATGCCAGTTGAACAGATTCATGTTTTTGCTGTCTTTCTTCAAATATTGATTTAAACACCTTGCTGAAGTGGAAAATTAAGAAAAGCAGATGCCCTGGGAGATGATTACTGGGGCCAAAATCAGCATGTGGCTGAGTCCTTTCCTTTGTTTCCTAGGCCCAAAGATAGATTTTTTCTTTCGACGTCTCACTTCCTAAATTTAGCATGCTGGGAAGTGCCTTCTTATAAATAAGAAATGAAGAGTAATCTAAATCTGTATCTCCTTGTTTTATAAAAATATTTTTATTTTAGACATGATCATTTTGATACATGGGAGCCTTTCAAGAAGGCATACTTTGGAAAAACAAGAATTCTCATATGAAGTTATTAATAAAAGCAATGCATGACTCTGAATCCCAATGCTGTAGCTTTCTAAGGCCACATTCTAACTATGAATTGAGTTTATCTCTAACTGTCTTGTAGTGATACTAGCTTCAGGGGAACAGTATATATCCATGTGACCTCTTGTCTCCTTACCCCGGCATTTTCAAACTAGTTCATTTTCTCTATGGAAAAACTTGACTCTATGGAAATTTAGCTTTCATCTTCTTGGACAAGCCACTCACTCTGAATTATTATCATGGCTACCATGTATTTAGCAATTATGATGTACCAGGCATTATTCATCCATTTACAAGTCTAACCTTGACAACAGCCATCAATGGTAAGTACTATTATTTTTCCCTACCCCAGTTTTACAGATAAGAAAGCCCAAGGTCACACAGCTGCCAGAGCTTTAAACCAAGTCTTTCTGCATCTCCCTAACATTTTTAAATGCCTATGCTGTGTTCAGCATTTTGCTCTTCAATTAATATTCTTTCTTTTATTCATTAAGCTAATCCATTCATGCAACAATACTTTATTGAACTCTCATTATAGCCAGGTACTATTCTAGGCACTGGGGATTCAGCAGAAAGAAGGACATTTGTGTAGCACAGAAAGCTTTTTTTCAAAATGCTTCCTGTTCCCTGCCAATGCTTTGCTGTTCCTTTGAGTCACGATGTACATGACTATTTAAGAAACTATCTACTCCTTTCTTTCTGCTTCCTCTTTTCTCACCTGGTAAACCTTTCTACACTGTTTTGGGAAATTACAAAATAATTATTTTAGGGTGTTAAAATGTGAAATGGCTTAATTAAATATGACACCAAGACAGACTTTTCATTTTCACAGTTGCCTTCAAGTTTGACAATCTGTGTTGACAAAGAGAAAGATTCTATCAGACAAATAGGGAAGCTACGATTTTATCAGAAAATGTTTAATGATCTTTTAAAATCATGCTATGTGTAGCCATGTAATTGGTTTATGTGGCAACATTGAGTGAAAAATATTTTAACCATTCACTAATATCAACATGTTTTTTCATGAAACGATCTAATTCCACATGTGATTGCCTTGCCTGAAATGTCCTTCTTCTGGTTCTCACTTGACAAATTGTTCCAGTCCTTCAAAATATAGTGCAGATTACATAATCCTTCTCTGTAAATAAAAAGACCATTTGTTCTCTTATAGAACTTACCACATTGCATTATAATTACTACTTTGCATGTCAGTTCCCATTTTATGTTCCTTTCAGTATCTGTGTACATATCCCTGTGCCTAGCTTAATCTCTGACATAAAAAAAACAAAACAACCAAAAAAACCAGACAGTACTGTCCACACCCTTGGCTCTATCCCTGCTCCTGGCCAGGCACCAACATTGGCTACTGGCTAGCATATTCAGATATCTAGATTTCAATTATAAGTACAACCAAAGTTTAAACCTGGCTAAGTCAGAAATAAGCCAGCAGCCTTCATTTTAACTCTGCCCCCACCAGGAGTGGAAGCAGGGCTGATTGAAAACCACAGTGACTTCCCTGACAGTAGTGATCAGCTTCATTCTGCTCAGGTTAAATTACTACCCCACTTGGGCTCCAACTGCCCCTGCCAGGGGAAGAAGGTTGGCAAGGCTCCATCAATCCCTCTGGGAAACTTTAGAAAGTTTCAGCCTGAGTGGCTTAGGTTACCACCTGTACCCTCAGCACCAACCCTGCCCATGGCAGGGGAGAAAAGTGGATGGATCTTCCTCATTTTCTCAGGGTAATGTGGGCAGTCTCAGCCTGCATGGCTCAGATTACCACTCACACCCTAGGCTCCAACACTGTCCCAGCAAGGGAGAAAGGGCAAGATTCAGATTAATAAGAGCTGAAAATTTGATTGATTAAACTATAAATTTCCAAAATAAGTTGAGCCAAGTGTCAAAGAGGAGCTTTAGCATAAAGCCAATCAACAAAAAAGCTCTAGGCTAAGGAAAGAAACTGAGCCCAGAATAAATACTTCAAGGAAGTCAGAAGCCTAGACAACAGCAAAAAATTACAAGCCTACTAAGAAACAGGAACATATGGCTCAGTCAAAGGAACAAATTAAACCTCCAGATGACAAGATTTGAAACAAGTGATCACAGATGTTCAAACAAATCTCTTTAATTGATTCATGAGATGACTAAAGAGATTGAGGATATTAAAAAGATACTGGATGAGCACAAAGAAGAATTTAAAGTATGCAAAGAAAAAATAACAGATCTTATGGGAATGAAAGACACAATAAATGAAATTAAAAATACACTGAAGTTATACAACAGCAGATAAGAAAATGCAGAAGAAATGCTGAGAGCCAGAAGACAAGGCATCCAAAACAGAACAAATAGAAGAGACAGAGAAAAGAATGGGAAAAATTGAAGAGGGTTTCAAGGAAACCTTGAGTGACCGAATAGATAAAAAAATATAAGCCATCTCTATGTTGTCTGCAAGAGACTTGTTTAGACCCAAGGATACAAATAGGTTGAAAGTAAAAGGATGGAGAAAGATATTTCATGTATATAGTAACCAAGAACGTGCTTGGGTAGCTATATTAATATTGAACAAAATAGACTTCAAAAGCAAGGCTATTATAAGAAAGAAAAAAGGGAATTATATATTATTAAAAGTGAAAATCCACCAAAAAGAAAGAAAAATCTTAAATATCTATGCAGGTAACCAGGATACTCCAAAATACATGAGACAAATGCTAGTAAAACTGAAGGGAGAAATAGACATCTCTACAATAATAGTTGTAGAATAAAGCACATTTTCTGATCATAATGGAATGAAGCTGGAAATCAATAACAGGTGGAATACTGTAAAATGCACAAATATATGGAGGTTAAAAACACAGTCCTAAACAACCAGTGAGTCAAAGAAGAAATTGCAAGAGAAATAACAGTATATCGAGACAAATGAAAATGAGAAAACAGCATATCAAAACTTTTGGAATGCAGTGAAGGCAGTGCTGAAAGGAAAATTTATAGTACTAAATGCCTACCTAAAAAAGGAAGAAAGACATGTATATTCAAGTCTTTTGCCAATTTTTCAATAAGCTATAGAAAAGCACGTGAACAGATGCTCAAAGTCATTAGGCATTAATGAAATGCAAATCAAAACCACAATGAGATGATTTTCACACCCACTAGAATGGCTATTATTTAAAAAAATCAGAAAATAGCAAGTGTTGGAGAGGATGTGGAGAAATAGGAATACTTGGTTACTGTTGGTGGAATTTAAAAGGTGCAGTTGGGGGGCTCTCACTTCCAGAATTTAAAGCAAATTACTTAGCTATGGTGGTAAAAACACCATGGTACCTACATAAAGATAGACATATTAACCAATGAAATTGAATTGAGAGTTCAGAAATAGACCCGCAGATCTATGATCAAGTGATTTTTGACAAGGCTCTCAAACCCACCCAGCTGGAGTAGAACAGTCTATTAAAAAAATGGTGCTGGAAGATCTGTATATCGATATGCAGTAGAATGAAAGAGGACCCCTGTCTCACACCTTATATAAAAATTAACTCAAATGGGTCACAGACCTAAATATAAAAGCCAGAACCATAAAACTCCTATAAGAAAATGTAGGGAAATATCTTCAAGATCTTGTGGTAAGTTGTGATTTCTTAAACCTTACACAAAAAACACGAACAATGAAAGAAAAAAATAGAGATGTGGGACCTCCTCAAAATTAAATACCTTTGTGCTTCCAATGACTTTGTCAAGAAGGTGAAAAGGCAGCCTGCATAATGGTAGAAAATATTTGGAAACCACATATTTAATAAGGGTTTGATTTCCATGTTATATAAAGAGATCACACAACTTAAAGATAAAAAGACAAGCACCGAATTAAAATATGCGCCAAAGACTTGAAAAAACATTTCTCCAAAATAGAAAATACAAGTGGCCAAAAGCACATAAAAAGATGTTCAACATCACTACCTATTAGGGAAACACAAATAAACACTGCAATGAGATATCATTTCACACCTTATAGAATGACCATTATTTAAAAAAAGAAAACAAACAGAAACTACAAGTGCTAAAAGGATGTGGAGAAATAGGAACACTCCTTCACTGTTGATGGAAACATAGAATGTTGCAGCCTCTATGGAAGACAGTTTGGCTGTTCTTCAGAAAGCTAAATATAGATCTGCCATATGATCCAGCAATCACACTACTAGGAATATATTCAGAAGAACATGAAAGAAGGGCCATAAATTGACATTTTTACACCAACATTCATAGCGGTGTTATTCACAATTGCCAAAAGATGGAAACAACCCATGTGCTCATCAACCGATGAATGTAAAGACATCTGTATACAGCCAACCTGAAATATGTTTTTTAATTTTTTAATTTTAATTTTTTTCATTTTTAAATAAGCTTTAGATTACATAAATGTTACATCAAAAATATAGGGAATTACCATATACCCCCCTCCCCCTCCCCCACTTTCCCACATTAAAACTTTTATTAGTGTGGGTCATTTGTTATAACTGATGAACACATATTGAAGCATTGCTAGCAACCATGGTCTATAGTTTTACATTATAGTTTACACTTTGTGCCGCATAATTTTATAGGTTTTGACAAAATGTATAGTGGCCTGTATCCATCACTGCAATGTCATGCAGGACAATTCCAATGTCCCAAATATGCCTCATATCACACCTATTCTTCCCTCTCACTCCCCTCAGAACCTTTGATGTCCACTACCTTTTTATCAATGATACATGTTCTTCCATTGCCAGAATAATAATTAGTCTACTTTAATCCATAGTTGCATTTCCCCTTATGTTTGTTCATCCCTCAATATTGAGGATTTTGGGATGGTGATGCTCGCTCTTCTTCTGATTGAGAAGGGCCTTAGATCCCAAGGGTCAGATGGATGGAACTATCTTGTTTGCACTTGTGGATAGTCTCTGTGTTTTGAATGGATGTTGTCCATCATCATCCTTTTGTTACTTGTCCTGGGTGAGTCTATTGAATTGGAGAATAGATGTTGCAACTCTGCTGAGATTCAGGGCTTAACTGGCATATGAAAAGATGAAGATTTAAGTCTCTGAGACATATATTTAATGACTATATTGCTAATTATAGGTTCAAATAAAAGGGGCAGAAGAGCCATGTGTAGGGAAATTATAAACAAGCCTAACTTTGTTACATTGAGGAGCATATATTCCAAAGTAAGCCTGTCTGACAGGGTGCCAAATTCCTGAAATTTGGTGCCATGCTAATAGTGTCTAGATATCTCTAGAGACTTCAGGAGCCCTGCTGTTTGAGTCACTGTTTGATGTGGCAGTCAATGAGATCCTGCTGAGATGTGCATAAGTGTAACCTCTGATATGACCTCCTGACACACTTTGAAATATCTTAGCCATAAAAACTCATTTGTATTTAATATTTCTCCCTTTTGGTCAAGGTCTTTTTCAAATGTGTCACTAGTTGGTGCTTGGTTATAAACCCTTGGTGCCAGGGAGGTTCATCCCTGGGAGTCATGTCCCACACTGGGGGGAAAGTAGTGTCTTTATATGCTGAGTTTGACTAAGAGAGACCCCACATTTGAGCAACAAGGGGACTTTCAGGAGGTAACTCTTAGGCAATATATGATACTAGGTTAAGTGTCATTTTCACAAGAACAAGTTTCATAAGTATAGCCATCAATATTAAGGGCCTAGCATAATGGTCTGTTCTCCTTCGCTAGGCACTGCCATCATATTTGGGGGTTTCTTGCTGCTTTACTAGAGAATGTAGCAGGACATCCCAGGATGGGAATTCAATATTCTTTTGGTTATTGTATGCATCTTCACCCACTGAGATAACAGCCAATGACGACTTGAACATATTCATATGCTGGAGCCATGCCCAAGGTGCATCCTAACACATCTCCCCATAACCAACACCCTGTACCAGTGGTCCTCCACTGACACATTTTTTACCTTTCTGTGATCCAAATCCTCTCCCAAAACAAAGCCAAGAAAATAAACAAATAAAAATAATAATAAAATAAAATAATAATAAAAAATAACAAATAAAATACAAAAATAAAAAGTAAAATAAGGAAATTTTTTTCATTGTGTCTTTCATCACCATAATATCCATTGTCTTTTATGTAGAGTGACAATTTCTTCTGAATGTTCCCATAGTGTCTTATTTTGCTCACTTTATCTTCACAATTTAGATTATAGAAAAGTCACATAGAAAATATAAGAGATTCTCCTATACCCAAACCCCTCCCCCTCTTCCAGTCTCCCCTATTAATAACATTTTACATGTGTATGGTACATTTGTTACAATTGATATTCAAATATTAAAACATACGAACCATGGTCAATTGTTTACATTTTGCATCATACACTTTCATAGGTTTTGACAAAATTTAAAATGGCCTGTATCCATTATTAAAAGATCATGCAGAACAATTCTAATGTCCTGAAAATGGCTTATGTTATATCTATTCTATTCTTCCTTCCCCTTCCCTTTTGTACCTATGATAAAACACTGTTTCAATTTTTGAAGAATAAGGTTAATAGTTACATGCAACAATACTGAAGGCTTGACATATTGTTCTGTTTTCTTTTATTAGGCACTGCCTATGTTCTCAAGAGATTATTGCCCCTCTAATTGAGAACATAACAAGAATCTGGAGGATGGGATTTTAATATTTTCTTGTTTATTATATGGGTCTCTGCCCACTGAGATAACACACTATGACAAGATGAACACTTTCATATTCCATAGAAGCCTGCCTCAGGTGTGCCCTGTCCTGTATG
>JAQZBX010034675.1:0-24898 GCA_029593785.1 Cabassous unicinctus | reverse complement strand
AGAGAAAGGTAGGCTCCAGTGTTCCACCTGCCTGGTACATAGCACCTTGAACACTATGAAACAGCCAGTCTGGAGGGAATGTCCATTGTAAATATGGCCATATCAAGCCATTGCGGGCTGTTGCAGGAGTCCAGAACAGCAATGTACTCTCCATCCACTTCAGGAGCCTGTCCAGATGTGGTATATACTTTTATTGTTTTAGGGGTCATAGTGACCAACCTAACCAATAACAATAACACAAATGGAGAAGCACAACACAAGGTATTGGGCCCTGGTTTGAATGCACAAGAGTTTGAAAGTACTGAAGTCTATTTCTTTTAATTTTTGTACGCTTTCTAAATACTTCCAATGCAGTTTATAACATATCAAATGAACTTATTTTAGTACTTTACTTTGTACTTTTACACCTCTACCATGATTATGTTAATTAATAGGTATTTTACTTTAGCAGTACAGAAAAAACTACTTTCTCCATTATTTTATGAAAACCTAAGATTCCCAATGGAGTCACAATTATCTTTCCTTTACCACCACTTTAACATAAAGATTGAGGTGACCTCTGACAGATTTCTTTGTTATGAAGTTACTTTTTGTTATCAATATTAATTTAGGTTTATAATTAATAATAGCTTCCTGGAATTAATCATTTAAATACTTCACTTTAGACAATGATTTTACAAACTTCTTATAATTAACAATAACCATGTATCCTAGTTACTTTACAGTTAAGTAAATTAAGTAAGCAACAAATGAAATTTATCTTTATCCATTTTTAAAGTCTTGTATTACATTCCTCATTCTGTTGCATGAAAATTAATCATTTCCCTTTAGGGCAGATCTATATTTTATTAAACATGATCTTGAAATTTTCATCATATTAAAGATTTAATACATATAATGTTAATTCATTTTATTAGTATCCTGTAAATTAGAGAGACTACATCCAAGCTAATTTGAAACAATTTTAGTTTATTCAAGGAACATTCTCTTTTACTTCCTCCATAGGAGTCAAAAACCTCTTTTTTCTTTAATTAAATTCTAAAACTGTGAATAATCTTAAAGGCATACTGCCTGCCAGTTCTAGAATAATTATAATTGCATAATTTGTTTTAATCATAATTTAGAAAATATCTTTCCATAGTTTTCAAGGACTTTACTTACTGAAATTTGGTAACAGCATTATTAACCACCCTTATATTAAGGCTGTTAAAAGGTTAAATTGGAGAATTACAGGACAAACTGATTCTTAATTCCCTGGCCTAGAAGAGAGAGTTTTATTATGTCACACCTAGAACTTGCCTCATATATCTTGTAAAGAGAAGGACCAAGGGAGTTGGGTAGGTCAAAGAGCTTAGATAAAACCTTTTCCTTTTCCCAATAGTTTCTCTATTCAGATTTCTATATGACCTTTCCACCCTGCATAGCCTAATTTGTGTTCCAGGAATATTCATTCACATATATATAAGCACATATTTAATTTTTAACAATTTGAATAGAGATCTTTTAAGAATTTTCATTTGTCAATTTGATATTACCATCCCAATGTATGAAGATACACACTGAGCAAATAGGCAGACACAAATAGCAAGTTAGACACAAAAACACAACTCACTAAAATTACTTAGAATTTTCATTTTCTTACAAAATAAGTTTCTAAAATAAGATTTAAAACATCTCTTTGAAGGTAATTTTTGATTAATCTGCACTACGACAATGCAGTTTAGTGTAAGAATTTCATTCTTTTTAGTTATTGGATTATAACTAAAGTGTTCCCAGTGCTTTAAAATACAACTTAAAACATTTTCCTTTACTTCAGAGCTTTGCCTATTTCCCATTTTGACTTTGACAGAACTTGGATGAGAAACATTAATTCCAGTATATACTCACTGAGGTCATTGAAGTCTCAAGGAAAACTGGTTTCTCCGTGATTTGGTGATTTCAAAATTCTTGATGTTCAAGGTGGGAGGTCCTCCACTCCCCAGTCCTTGGAGATAAAAGGACTCTAGTGACCACTGGACTGGAAAAGTGGTCAGCCAAACCCAAAGGCCAAGGATTCCCACCATCTGGCAATTTCCTCAAAGGTTGTCGGGTCCCTCTGGACTCTTGCCCAGAGTAGGTAAATTGAAATCCACACCTGGATAATCATGAGAGAGAGCAGGGTTATTAACACCAGTGAAAAGACAGGGGAGATTTGTGTCTCAATTTGCTTTCCTCCAAGCCATGGGGAGCAGAAGTTTCCATGGTTACAAACAGGGCAGAATAGAGAGTAGTTACTATCATAATGGTGAGCAAGTACACATAAGGGTGAGATCAGCCATGAAGTAATCATAAGCAAAGGCAATCTCAGTTTTAGAATTACCATCAAAATATTAAGTCTAGGGGAAAAATTATTCTCAAAATAATCATATGCAAAAGTAAGTTCAGTTTATAATTATCAGTACTATAGCAAGCATACACAAGGGTGAGGCTAGACCTGAAGTAATCATAAACAAATGTAAATTAGTCTGATTGCCATCACAATAGTAGGTATAGGCTAAATCCACCCCATTATAGCAAGTTCAGATTTTATCCTTTTGCTGTTTTATAATATAAAGGCATCTATATAATGATCTTAACTCTTAGTTGCAGTTTCTAGTAAGTTTTTACTTCAAAACATATTGAGTACTTTTGTTTATTAACTAAGCAATCAAAACTATTTTTTAGTAACATTAATGTTGCTAAGTTTTCTTCTTTCTGCTTTCCAGTAGTTGAACTAATTACATTGGTGAATTATACATCATGTCCAATTGCAAGATAGTATTGACTTTTAAAGTCTCATTTTTAGGTTACCTTTCATTGTTATCCAGTGTATAACAGGCAAACCCCAAATCTGATTTATGAGTTCCTAGGTACAAACAGACAGACAAAGTTAAAGTAAACTCAGATTAGAACAGAAGAGAGAATTTTACACACTTAGCATATGGAAAAATCTGACAGAAGCCATTCTCCAGGAACTTTTTCATCTTAATTTATGGCTTATGAGGAGATTTCCTCTTCTACAGGTAAGAAGGTTAGTAAATGGCTTAGATCTTGATTCCCCATTCACTTCCTTATTATGTACAACCAAAGCTAGAGAGGTCTGGAGTGGCATATTAGGATCAAGTTAATTGGTTCCCATGTTAATTAAGAAATTAAGAATCTTACCTGCCACATCAAGGGACACCCAAGGCTCCTCCTGGCTGATAGTTCACATGTGGCTTCAGGCCTCTTCCATCCTCCACTGGGGCAAGGCCCTGGCAGTCTGAGTGGTGAGACTGCTTGGAGCCAAGATCCTGCTGACATGGAGCCTGGATTCAGGTAGCCCTGATGTGGTGGTGAATTTAATTGTGGCAGCTAAAAGGTGAGGTTGTACTGGACCCCATGCCTGTCTCTCCTTACCTTCTTCACCTTGATGATGTGACCTCAATTGTTGAAAGCTGAGAAGGCTGTTTCTAAAAAGGAGTTAATGGAAGGTTGGGGGCTGAGAGAAAGTTTTTGCAGCTTTCTACAGATATCCAAGGCAGATTGGCTAATAGTTGCTAGGAGGATCTGTCCTTCTCTAGAGTCAGGAACTTGCAGAAGGCATTTTTATTGCCTCTACCAGCTTTCCTTGAAATAAGACTGGCTATCTAGGTTCTGTCTCTGAGAAATTTCCCTGAGCTTATTAAAATTGACCAGTTGGTAGTGCATTTCCTCATTCCTTTAAGAAGACATATGACCAAATTTTCTCTGTTACTCAGATCTATCTGTCCCCTCCTTCCATCTCACACAGGCTTAATTGGAATTCAGGGTCCTATACAGAGCCCACTCTTGGCCATACTGCAGCCATGTTGTGTAGCAGGAGAAGATTAGCCTTTTCATTTTCAGGCAGGTTATACTGATTCCTGAGAAGACACCCCAATGAGGAGTCTGCTGGAATGCTAGAGGCTGCAGCCATTGTTCTAAGGAGAAATGGATAAAACTCTGTGAGTCAATCCAACATCCCAGATCCTGGCCTAACTAAATATTTGGCCCCCAAACCAAAAAGGCCAAGACACTTAAGTCCTGGGAGACATTTGGAGTTGCTGCTCTGGTTCCCGCTGTCCTGAAAATTGCAGGCCATGCCCCTGGCATCCCCTGGGGCAAGTAGGACTTAAGACTTCTGGGCCAAACCTGCCAAGCTGACTCTTGGTCTCCTGGCTTGGCTCACTAAACATGTTAGTGGAATACTCTGGGTTCTGGACATCTAGATTCTTGGCTATGTCACATAAAAAAATTTAAGGACACACCATAGGGTAGGCAAGGGAGTAAAGAGTTTATTAAGTAACAAGAAAAGAGAAACAGCACACAACCCCAGACATGGGTGAGGGTGAGATGTGCATGTGGGGCCTGGGTTAGCCCTTTTAAGACCTCTCTTCTTCCCCTTACCTAATGTTGAGAAGGGGCTCCAGCTGTTTGCTGTTATGATTGCCTTAAAGTCCCTGCCTGTTAGCTCTGAGGGGACCAAGGGGAGGCCTGTTTGGAATTATCTGGGGCTTCCCCTTGACCACAGAAATAGTTCCAAATGGGACCTTGTGGCCATGGTCTCAGTAGACTTTTTCCAGCTTTGTAGGAGGGGGGGTTCCAGGTGGGGTATTATGGCCAAGTTCTTTGCCAGGTACCAGCTGTGACTTGTCTTCCCTTTTCCTGATACTAATCTATTTCATTACTATTGTCTGTCTTTTAACACTTTTGATTTCTCTTACTTATAATCTTCATTTCTACACACTTTTCCAGGCCTCTTGCCCTTGTCTTTTCCCTTCAGGATGTAACACATATTTTAATATTTCTTGTACATCCAGTCTCTTGGTAACAAATTCTCTTAATTTTTGTTTCTTTATGAAGACTTTAAACTCACTTTCATGTCTGAAAGATAGTTTTGCTGGACAAAGAATTCTTGCATGGCAATTTTTGTCTTTCAGTACCTTAACTATATCATACCACTGCCTTCTTGCCTCCATGGTTTCTAATGAGAAATCAACACTTAGCCTTATTGAGGCTCTCTTGTAAGTAATGCATTGCTTTTCTCTTGCTACTCTTATAATCCTCTTTATCTTTGGCTTTTGACATTCCGAATAGTAGATGTTTCAGAGTAGAACTATTCATATTTCTTCTGCATGGGATATGTTGGCCTTCTAGAATATTGAGATTCATGTCTTTCATAAGGGTTGGAAAATTTTCAGCCATTATTTCCTCAAGTATTCTCTCTATCCCATTTCCATTCTGTTCTCATTCTGGGACACTTATAATGCATATGTTTGAACATTTTACTCTGTCATTCAATTCCCTGAGAACCTGTTCATTTTTTCCATTCTTTTTTCTGTCTGCTTTTCTATTTTTTCAAGTTCAAGTGTTCTGTCCTCAATTTCATGTATTTGTTCTTCTGCTACTTTAAATCTGCTGTTATATGCTTCTACTTTATTTTTAATCTCATCACTTTTGTCTTTTATTCCCATAAGCTTTGTTACTTTTTTGCAGACTTTCAAATTGTTCTTTATCCTCACACAGTGTCACCTTAATATCTTTTATCTCCTTAGGCATATTTTTCTTCATCTCCTTAAATTGGATTAAGGAGATTTGTGTGAACCCCATTGATTAGTTGCCTTAAACCTGTATCTTGTCTGGATTCTTGACTTGTTCCTTTGGCTGGGGCATATGGTTCTGTTTCTTTGTATAGCTTATCTTTTCTTGATATCTAGGCATTTGATTATGTTGGCAATTTACTCTGTTGATCAATTTCTCTCTTATGCCTGGTGATCTTATTTCAAAGTTATTTGATTTTTGAATCAATTTTTCTTAAACTTTAAGCTTGCCCTGTTTAAGTTTTCAAAAAACAGGCTTGGAGCTGATAACATGGTAAAGTCGAGATCTATAATGTCTGAGAAAGAAATAGGAGAGAAAAGCCTGTCTTTCTTCACTTTCCAGGCTTGTCAGCAGATGGCACTTTTCAGCAAACTACTCTACAAAGATGAATCCCTCAAAGTCCACTAACTAGCTCTTCTAGCCACACCCTCCCTTTTCCAAGAAAGTAATACATCCTTTCCCCTCTCTGTTGGCCACTAAGCCACATGTTTTACCAAGGCTATTTGTGTTGGGGGTGGGGGATGGGTTGTTTTCCGAGCTATGGGGGCATCAAATCATGGTTTTCACTTTAACCTCTTTGTCTCTCTGCCCCCAGTCCCTCATAGAGGATGCGTGCAACACTCTCCCCATCTTCAGATCCCCAAAGCAGTTGTCTTGGATAACTTCTGTGCCTTCTCCCCTATTTTGCAAGGGGGCTGCTCCCTGCCTAAACTACACTGATGCCATCTTGATTCTGAAAATCTGTGTCTTCTTTTATATGAAGCTCCAGTAAGAGGGTGGAGACCAAATCTGGGTCATGTCTCATTGACATAATCCAATCAAAGCAAACTGATGAAGTGATCAAATCAAGGTCCCTTAACTGAATTTAATGCACTCAAAGGTTCTCACATCCACAGGAATGGTTTAGTTCAAAGAGCATAATCTAAGGATTGTAGGAAGATGGTAACGGCCTAACAGGCAGAGCTGAATGCTCTCACAAAAACAACAGAGAAAGAGCCTAAAGCTTTCCAAGGGACATGCTTTGGGGGTCAGCTGACCAGGACAGTGCTACACAACTCCCAGGAGGGTGTGGGATGGAGAGACAAAGAAGCCAAAATGACAAATGTGAGTTATCAATCCCCAATGGCAGCCAGGAAGGGCTCCCCTCCACCAGCCCCAAGATATTAAGCTGGGGTAAATCCCCTGGCCCACTGCAGCTAACCAAGAGGGGAACAGAGATCATCCTCCTTGTCAGCTCTTCCAAGAGAAAAGGGAGGGGAGTTTGGGTGCTTTCCTTCAGTGAGTTTGGCCAGCAGAGCCCACTTTGAATCTTTGATCTAGAGATTCAACATAGTAACACAGGAAAGCCAAAACTGAAACACCTCCATGGAAAGGTGCACTGATGAGCACCATCTGCTGGTTGGCCTGGAAATTGCAAAGACAAAAACCATTCTCCATGCTCTGTATCCAACACTTGGGAGAAATCTTCTCCCCACTAGGGAGTCCCTGGTCCAATTTTGAAAACTTAAGCCAGGCAATTTTAAAGACTTAGACTATGTTGAGCCGAATACCAAAGAAGGTCTGTGAAAAAAAAAAGGCAAGAATGAGAATTTGGCCATCAGAGTAAATTCACCAACATATTCAGATGCATAGACATCAGCAAAAAAATCACAAGCCATACAAGGAAACAGGAAGAGATGGCCCAGCCAAATGAACAAACCAAATATCCTAAAGAGATACAGGACTTAAGACAATCTGTGATAACCACACAACTCTCCTAAATTACTTCAAAGAATTTAAAGAAAATATGACTAAAGAAATAAAGGATATTAAGAAGAAACCAGGAGAGCATAAAGAACAATTTGAAAGCCTGCAAAGAAAAGTAACATACCTTACGGGAATGAAAGACAGTACAAATGAGATTAAAAATACATTAGAGGTACATGAGAGCAGATATGAATTATTTGAAGATAGAATCAGTGATTTCAAAGACAGAACTTCTGAAATGGAAAGAACAGGAGAACAGAAAGAGAAGAGACTGGAAAAAATGGAACAGGGCTTCAGGGAATTGAATGACAACATGAAATGCACAAACATTTGAATTATTCAGGTTCCAGAAGAAGAAGAGAGTGGAAAAGTGGCAGAAATAATTTTGAGGAAATGATGACTGAAAACTTCCCAACCCTTATGAAAGACATAAATATCAATATCCAAGAAGGACAACCCACCCCAAACAGAAAAATTCTGAGTAGACCTACCCTGAGACACTTACTATTCAGCATGACAAATATCAGAGATAAAGAGAGGATTCTGAAAGCAACAAGAGAAAAGTAAAGCATCACATACAAGAGAAACTTGATATGATTAAGTGCTGACCTCTCATCAGAAACCATGGAGGTGAGAAGAAAGTGGTAGAATGCATTTAAGGTACTGAGAGAGAACAACTGCCAACCAAGAATTCTGTATCCAGCAGACATATCCTTCAAATATGAGGGCGAGTCCAAAGTCTTCACAGACAAACAAAAATTGATAGAATATGTTACCAAAAGACCACATATATAAAAGATACTAAAGGGGATCCTGCAGCCTGAAAAGAAAATACAAGGGCAAGGGATTTGGAGAAGAGTTTAGAAGTGAAGACTATTAGGAAGGGTAAACTCAAGATAAGAAAATAGACAATAGAATGATATGACAACAGAGAGGTGAAGGCCAAAATGGATGAAGTAAGTAATGCCTTTACAGTAAAAACTTTGACTGCTAACAGATTGAATTCCCCAATCATAATACATAAGCTGATAAAATGTATAAAAAAATTATGAGCCATTTATATAGTGTCTACAAGAGACCCACCTCAGATGTAAGGAAAAACCAAGGTAAAAGTGAAATTTGGGAATAAGATATTCCATGCAAATAACGAAAAAAGAGTTGGAGTAGTGATACTAATATTGGACAAAATAGATTTCAAATGTAAAACTGTTATAAAGGATGAAGAAAGTCATATATTAATAAAAAAGATAATTCACCAAGAAAAAATGACTATACTAAATATTTATGCACCTAACCTGAATGCCTCAAGATACATGAGGCACACACTGGCAAAACTGAAGGGACAAATAAATATCTCTACAATACTAGTTGGAGACATCAATACACCACTCTTAGTATTGGACAGAACATCTAGACAGAGGATAAATAAAGAAACAGAGAAATTGAATAATACAATAAATGAACTAGAACTAACAGACAATTATAGAGCATTGCACTTCAAAACCAAAACAGCAGGATATACTTTCTTTTCAAGTGTTCATGGCGCCTTCTCCAAGACAGATCATATGTTGGGTCACAAGACAGGCCTCAATAAACTTAAAAAATATTGAAATTATATGAAATCCTTTCTCCAATCATAATGGAATAAAGCTGGAAATCAATAATGGATGGAAAAAGGGAAAATTCATAAATATATGAGATTAAACAACACACTCTTAAACAATCAGTGGGTCAAAAAAAATTGCAAGAGAATTCAGCAAATATCTTGAGATGAATGAAAATGAGAACACAACATATAAAAACCTATGGGAAAGAGCAAAGGCAGTGCTTAGAGGGAAATTTATAGCCCCCAGTCCTTATGTTAAAAAATAAGAAAGAGATAAAATTGAAGATCTAACTGCCCACCTGGAGGAACTAGAAAAAGAAAAGCAAACTGAGCCAAAGGAAAGAAATAGTAAAGACCAGAGCAGAAATAAATGTAATCAAGAACAACAACAACAACAAAAAACAGTAGAGAGGATCAACAAAACCAAAAGTTGGTTCTTTGAGAAGAGCAATAAAATTGGCCAACTCTTAGCTAGACTGACAAAGAAAAAAAGAGAGAAGGTAAAATAAATAAAATCAGAAATGAGAGGGAGCGTTATCACTGACTGCACAGAAATAAGAGAGATCATATGAGGATACTATGAACAACTGTATGACAAAAAACTGGACAATGTTGATGAGATGGACAAATTCCTAGAAACACACAAATCACCTACACTGATCCTAAAAGAAATAGAAATCTTCAGCAAACCAATCACACACAAAGAGATTGAAACAGTCACCAAAAACTTCCCAAAGATGAAAAGCCCATTACCAGATGGCTCCACAGGTGAATTTTATCAATCTTTCAAAGACCATCTAATAATCTTCCTCAAGCTCTTCCTAAACATTGAAGAGGAAAGAACACTACCAAACTCATTCTATGAAGGCAATATCACCCTCAAAACCAGATAAAGACATTACAAAAAAGAAAATTATAGACCAATATCTCTATTGAATGTAAATACAATAATCCTCAACAAAATACTTGCAAGCAGAATCCAAAAGCACATTAAAAGAATTATACACCATGATCAAATGGGTTTTATCCCAGGTATGCAAGGGTGGTTCAACACAAGAAAAAACCACATTGATAAATTGAAGAAGAAAAATCATGTGATACTCTCAATTGATGCAGAAAAGGCATTTGACAAAATACAGCACCCTTTCTTGATAAAAACACCTCAAAAGATTAGAATAGAAGGAAGCTTTCTCAATATGCTAAAGTGCATATACAAAATACCTAAAACTAGCATAGAACCCAATGGTGAAAGATGGAACGTTTTCCCCCTGAGATCAGAAACAAAACAAGGATTCTCACTGTCATCATTGTTACTCAATATTGTGCTAAGTTTCTAGCTAGAGCAATTAGGGTAGATAAAAACTGAAAACCACCCAAATAGGAAAGGAAGAAGTAAAACTTTCACTATTACCTGATGATATGATCCTGTATCTGGAATCTCCTGAAAAGTACACAACACAGCCACTTGAACTAATAGACTAGCTCAGCAAAGTGGTGGGCTACAAGGTTAATACACAAAAATCAAGTGTTTCTGTACACAACTGATATACAATTTGAGGAGGAAATCAGAAAAACTTCCATTTATGATAGCTACTAAATCAAATATTTAGGAATAAACTTAATCAAAGACATAAAGGACCTGTATTCAGAAAACTACAGAACATTGCCAAAAGGAACTGAAGAAGACTTAAATAAATGGAAGGGCATTCTGTGTTCATGGATTGGAAGATTAAATAAATATTATTAAGATGTCAATTCTACCCAAATTGATTTACAGGTTCAATGCAATCTCAACAAAAATTCCAACAGTCTTTTTGTAGAAGTGGGAAAACCAATCATCAAATTTATTTGGAGGGGGAAGGGCCCTGAAAAGCCAAAATATCTTAGAGAAAAATAATGAAGTTGAAGGACTCCTGCTTTAGACCTTAAGGCATATTGCTTAGCTACAGTGGTAAAAAAAATTCATGATAATGGCATAAAGACAGACACATTGACCAATGGAACCAAATCAAGAACTTAGAAATAGACCCTCATATCTATAGTCAAGTGATTTTTGACAAGGTAGTCAAGCCTGCCACCTGGGCCAGAACAGTCTATTCAACAAATGGTGCTGGGAGAACTGGATTTCCATATCCAAAAGAAAGAAAGAAGACTCCTATCTCACACCTTATAAAAAAATTAACTCAAAATGTATCAAGGACCTACATAGAAAAGCAACAACCATAAAACTCCTAGAAGCAAATATAGGAAAATATCTTCAAGATATATGGTAGATGATAGTTTCTTAAACCTTACACCTAAAGCATGAGCAACAAAAGAAAAAATAGATAAATGCGACTGCCTCAAAATTATACACTTTTGCACCTCAAAGGACTTTGTCAGAAGGTTAAATAGGCAGCCAACTCAATGGGAGAAAATATTTGGCAATCACATATTTGATAAGGTCTTAAAATCTATGATATAGAAAGAGACCATACAATTCAACAATAAAAAGACAAACTACCCAATTAAAAAATGGGCAAAAGCTTTGAAAAGAAAATTGTCTGAAGAAGAAATACAAGTGATGAGGAAACACATGAAAAATGTTGAACATCTCCAGTGATTAGGGAAATGTAAATCAAAACTCCAATGAGATATCATTTCACACCTATTAGACGGGCCGCTATTAATATGTCAGAAAACTGTAAATGTTGGAGAGGATGTAGAGAGATAAGAACACTTGTTTACTGTTGTTGCAGATGTAGAATGGTACAGCTACTGTGGAGGACTATTTGGCAGTTCCTAAGGAGGTTGAATATAGACTTTCCATGTGACCCAACAATGTCATTACTAGATATATACTCAGAAGAACTGAGAGCACAGACGTGAAAAGACATCTGCACACATTATTCATGAGTGTCAAGAGTTGGAAACCACCCAGGTGTTCAATTGATGAATGGATAAACAAATTGTGGAGTATACACATAATGGAATGCTATGCAGCAGTAAGAAGAAATGAAATCTTGAAGCATAAGACATGGATGAACTTGGAGGACATTATGTTGAGTGAAGCAAGCCCAACACAGAAGGACAAATACTGTATGATTGTGTTATTATGAACTAAATATGCTGTGTAAACTCATGGAGTTAATAATTAGAATACTGGTCACCAGAAAATAGAAGGAGGGTAGAGAATGGAAAGCTGAGGGTTATTCTGTGCAGAATTGTTTAAAAAGGTTGTTTGTAAATCTTTGGAAATGAATAGAAATGGTTAAAGCATATCATGGTGTTTGTAACTAGCAGTGCTTTGTATGGGTATGACAGTGGTTGAAAAGGAAAGTCTAAGGTCATGTATATTACTAGAAGGAAAGCTAAAAACTGTAACATGAGACTATAGAAGATAGTAAAACCTCCTGTAAAATGAACACGGGTGATATTGCGTATATATAAGACTGATTTTACAAAATGTAAATACAAATATACTAGAGAAAAGGGGAATGAATAGCAGCTGTGTACATGAGGTGAGGCATAGAGAGATTGAGAGGTGATGAGTTTTGTATGTTTGTTTATTTTTTGCTTATTATTATTATTGGAATAATGAAAGTGCTCTGGTAGGGATTGAGGTGATGAATGCACAAATGTGTGATTACACCAAATACCATTGTTTGTACTCTTTGGATGGAATTATGCTTTATTAATATGTATCAATAAAATTGAAAACAATGCTTGAGAAAAGAAAAATGAATGTGCAAAATAAATTAGAGAGACAGAAATGAATTAGCAGCTATGTATGGCAGGGGAAGCTCAGAGAGATTGAAAAGTGAATATTAATGTTTACCAAAAAGTGTAGAATGCAAAATGAGTCTCAACTATTATATATTGCCAATATAAATATAAATATAAATATAAATATATTCATGGCAAGGAGGAGTGAAAACATGGATAAGTAAATACACATAAATAAATAAAATGATATATAAATTATGCTTTTAAAATATTTAATATTGCTGTAATATTTTAAAGGAAGTAAAAATGAATGTATTATCAAATAAACTGGTTTAGCAGTTCTGTAGGATTATGGATACATTGACAAGAAAATTCCCCAGAAAACAAAACCAGGTAGTGATTATTCCATATACTAATATTTTATTGCCAAAGTGCTTTGGTAGATAATGAGAAAATGATCACAGGAAATGAGGAAATGGAAAAGCATTGCAGATGTGGAGAGAGTCCCCTTTCCAGAATACCTTACATACTTATACTAATTTAGGTAACCTCAAAACTCTGACCCTTGGAGATCAGTTTTTGAAAATTTTCCCCCCAAAATCACATTTTGTTTGGATAAAAGTCACTAAATAAGTAATATCTAAAAGGGAGTATTATCTGCCCATGCAGAATATCCATTTAGTGAATTAAACATGCATGAGAGCAGTTTGAAGAAAGGGCTCTTATTCCAATCAACTATTTCTACTTCTTATCCAAAGCATTGTTTATAACCCTCCTGTCTGTCCACTGAAAGCTATCAGGATCTTTTTAGGGGGACCAAGGAGTGCCTAAAACACTATAGATTTGCTGCACCATACTTCCCTGTGAGTGTATATATAAGTAGCTCAGAAGAGGGCCCATAGCACCCATATTACCCTTAAGGATAATGAAATTCACAAGTGTTTGGAGATTATTGACATAAATGTGTCATGGAGAATGATTATCACTAAATTACTTCACTCATTCATTAAAATTTTTATTTTATTAATTTAAGTTTATTGAGGGTTACAAAATTCCATACCCTGGTTTGTTCTGGGATTTGAGTGGTAAATGATTAAATGTATTTTGTGTCAGTTTGAGGATTTGGGGATTGATCAGGAAAGAGACAGGAGGTATGGCATTAATACTCAACAAACATTATTGGGTGGCAGTTATACAAGGATCCATGAGAGGAGAAGTTCCTCCCTGTGAGAGATCATTCAGAGTGAGTGGTGTGATAACACCACCCAGGAGAAGAGGCCAATAAAACACCCAGGTGAGAGGATATTTGGAGGGGGGACTTACATGTCTAAGTGAAAACTCAGCAATAAGGTAGGAAGTCTCTGGGTCAGAGTGTCAAATGGTAGATTTGGGGTGTAGTTCTGTTGGGTTTGCAAACTAAATCAACTCTAAATGGATAAAAATCCAAATTTGGCCTATATTTTAATAATTGATATATTTAAGATTTGAGTTTGGTGTCAGTGGGTCTTGTGCCAATGGTCTTTTCTGTGAAGAAGTAAAAATACAGGATCCATAGGGACCACCCTTGGTCCATTTATACAACTATCCATCCCCTGACCCCATATTTTGTTATGATTTAAGTTGTATTTATTTTGTGATTTCTGAGTTTGGAGTCAGTGATAAAGTATCCTAATGACCCACAATCCAGTATAAAACTAGAATTTCAAAGTGTGTACACAGCCAGTCTGCCCCATTAGTAGGGGAAAAGCCAGGACAATAAAACAAAAAAAAGGAGACCATTTTTATTTGTTCAATCTCTTTATTATGTAAAGTGGCATTGTGGGCCCCTTTGGTGCATGCCCCTGTTATCTGTAAAACTTGATCAGGGTTATCTACTGTGTTAGTCAGTCAAAGGGGTGCTGATGCAAAATACCAGAAATTTGTTGACTTTTATAAAGGGTATTTATTTTTGGTAGAAGCTTACATTTACCAGGCCATAAAGCAAGTTACTTCCCTCACCACAGTCTGTTGCCACATGTTGGAGCAAGATGGCTGCCAATGTCTGCAAGGGTTCAGGCTTCCTGAGTTCTGCTCTTTCTGGGGCTCATTTCTCTCCAGGCTCAGCTGCTCTGCTCTTCCTATAAGGCCAGCTGTAGGCTATCAGCTGAATGGCTCCTCTCTCTTCCTGGGGCCTCTGCTGTGTCTAATGGAAACTTCTTTCCTTCCTCACATATCTGCTTCTCTGTGTGTTTACTTCCCAGGCTCCAGGATCAAAACTCTCTAACTAAATCCTCTGCCTTGTCATTTTCTCTTTGAGTCCCCACCCACCAAGGGGGCAGGGTCTCAACATTCTACTGATGTGGCCCTATCAAAGTCTTAATCATAATTTAATCAAGTAAGGGAGAAACCTCTGAATCTCATGCAATCTAATGTATCACTAGCTCAGAGGATCAAACCAGTTTACAAGCTTAATCAGTATTTCTGTTTGGAATTCACCAATAATATCAAACTGCCACATCTACCCACAAGAAGCATGATGTGTTAGTGATGCCATAATCCCCTCCTTCCGAGACCAATAAGTAATCTAGGGCTATTCAGTCATCTAACATATGGACTCTGTAGGACAATGGGATTGAGGCAAGAGATCCAGTCACTAGGCCATCTGTTTACTTTGTTGGGATACCTTCTTAGGCATGCCTATCTGCTTTTCTTTTTATTTATGTGTAATATTTTGTGCATATATTACTCTGCCTGTCCCAAAATCAGTTATCCTCAGGTCTTAGTATCAGAGGGAATATTATGACAGCTCATTTGTGACATTGGAGAGTTGTGACTAGTGTGGATTGTGGGGTAATTGCTTAGGGGGTTCTGCATCTGAGTTAAAATTGATTGCAATTTTCTCCAAACCCAGGTATAGGAAATATTGTCCAGGTAGGACCTGGGAAAATGTTTCATGGGGGAAGCCTTTTCATTCCCTTACAAACCTACCTCTGCCTGGCTCCCTCTGCTTCTTATATTCTCTCTGTGTGTATAAAGTTCAGTTTCAATGGTTTAGTGAAATTCCAGGTAGTGTTAAGGGGAAGATATAAACTTATAATCAAACCAGCTGTCATATTATCTATCTTACATTTGGCACCTTAGTTGACTGAATTTCTTATGAGGTAGGCCCCCAAATTGCCTAAAAGCCTTCATCTTTTTCCATGAAGTTGCTGCTGAATGAGGAGGTCCACTGCAATGATGGAAAAGGATATTCTTGGGAAGAACAACGAGGACAGAAACATCTTTTAGCAAAACCTGGCCAATTTTAATAGTTAAGATTACAATTTTACCCTTTTCATTAATCCTCCCCCAAACTCTTCACCTGCTGTGGGGGAGTCCCTTTAAAGCCAGAGTGCTTCCTGGGAATAGGAAGATATGGGCACCCATGCCCAACACAGCCAGTCAGGGTTGATATTTTTGGAGTCCATGCCACAGTTAATGTGTTATAAGGAAGACTGTCTGCCAGAAAGTGCCCACTGCCATGATGACTAGATCACTATGTGGGGTGGGGCCCTGTTTGTGGCAGAGATTAGGGGACAGCATTTTAGTTAAGGCTGACTCTGAAGGGAATACCTGCCATAGGTAACCCTAGTAAGTATTGGAATTGCTCCATTAATTCCCTAGAGATCATCCAATTTAGGACTCCCATGTCCCTTAATGTCCAATGTAACCTCTCTTGATCATTTCTGGATTTACACTTAAGCAGGGGCCTGGGTGTAGGTGACATGTTTAGCCTAGTACTGGGGAAGACTTGATGTTGACAAAATTTGGCTTGATCCTGGTGGGGTGTTGTTTGTGGAATTAATAGGCAACATTGAACTCTGAGTTTGAATTCAGGATATCTATGGCCTTTTAAATTGTTTCAGAATTAGCCATCATTGCCAGTCAGGAGGGCTGACATGTATCAGGAGCCCCCAGTGAAACAATACATTTCACTGAGTACACAATTCAGCACCCTCCAGGCTTGCAAAACATCTCTTGCCTGATTAGCTCAGTCCAATATTCCCAACTGGTGGAGATTTTTAGCCTCAGCCAACATTTCCTTTGGAAGTCTGCTTAAGCTGTTATGAGGCCTAATGTTAGTTAGATAGCTTCCAAGCCACAAAAGTCCCCACAATTATGTATATGTGGGTGGAGCCCAAAGTCTCCACTGTGAGTCATTTCCACATTCTTCAATGATTGTGGGGCTTCCTTTAGTAGGGAAACCATTTTTCCATTTCATATTATGGCTTCCAGTTGTTTAATTTCAGCCCCTATTAGGTGTAGCTTGCTTCTAAGCAGATACCTTTTTATTCTTTTTTTCCTGAACTAGGTCCTTCAGGAGAGACTGGGCCTCAGGGCAAGAAAGTAGATAGGTCTCCTAAAATGAAAATTATCCCCCCTTCTTAGTCCTCTCCTTTTGCCTTTTCTGACTTTATTCATTTGCAGATGTTTACCAGAAAAACAGTGGGCAATCTAGCCTCAACAGTATCATAGTAGTATTATGCTACCTCCTACTCTAGGGATATATGGTCAACCTTCCAAGTTTCCTCCTCTCTCTGTTGTCTCCCCTGACAGTTTAAGCTCTTATCTCCAATCCTGGAGGTATCTTCATGAGACAAGTCTCATGATTTGGAGCACTCCTTCAGTGGGACAGAAACGTATTTCAGTGTACTGGGATAAAACTTTCATTGACTTTAGTCACTTTAAGTAATGCTTTTGCTAACTCAACCTGAAGGTTGAGGTCTCAATACTCCAGGAAGGGACTAAAACAACAACATCCACCACACCCTCTCCCAAGGTCTCCTCCCTCTCCCTGCCTTTGATACTACTCTTTTCTCCTTCCTCCATCTCCTTTTGATTCCCCACTACTCCCCACCCTGTGCTGGATACAGCATTTCTCTCTTTTCTCTTCATCATCATCAATCCTCAGTTTCCTTCTGCAGAATGCCCTGGAAGTACCCAGATTGGCTCAGTTCCTCCACCCTTCATGATCTTCTTCCACAGGCCTGCCCAATCCCCTCCCATATATACCATATATGTGCACATGTATATTTACACAAATACATGTATTTTAGCATATATATGTGTGTGTGTGTATATATGTATACACACATACATATATTTATATGGCATAGGTATAATTCTTCCACACATTTTCTTAAAATCATTAGGAGGCATCTACTTCTCTTCTGGGTCTTGTTGCTTTAGCTTCTGGGAGCTCTGTCTGTGGCTTACTCTTTCCCAAGTTCCTCTCTGAGCTCCTGGGTTTCTTCTCTCCATCTCTGTTGCTTTTTCTCTGTGTGTCTCTGCTTTCTGTCTTCCATTTTTAAAGGACTCCAACAAGAGGACCAAGACCCATCCTGGGTCATGCCTCAATAAAACAATCCAATCAAGGTCCCCCCAACTGACTACAATCCAATCAAAGGGTCCCATACCCACAGAAATTGTTTAGCTCCAAGAACATGATCTTTACTGGGATCCTCAAAAAGCTTCAAATTGTTACACCATCTTACTGAATGTTTCAAGCATCAGTTCCTAATATATAATAGAAGGATAAAGCTATCTCAAAAGTTGTTGCAAGGTTTAAGTGACATACTGATATGAAGGTCCTCATGTACTCAGAGCTGCATCCAAACTGAAGGCCTTTGTCCTATAGATTCCAGCCTCCTGCTCCAGTCTACAGTCTCTCCAGACATGCTGCTCAGCTGTTATCCTGGGACTGTCTCTTTTTCTCTCTCCTTTGGTGAGAGTCCCTGTTTCCTGGAAGTTTATTTACCTGGGAATTTTTTTGTATATATTTTTATTTACATTTTTCTGTGCATGGAGAAAGATACAGATGGAATCACCCTATACTGTTAACATTGGCACCCTCAGGGGAATAGGATTGGAGGAGGGACCCACAAACTCTTTTTTTTAAATAGTTTTTGGACAAACTATATTGCTTGGCTCCTTACAGCAAACATCTATTAGTTATGTAATATTTTTTAAAAAGAAAACTTTTCTTTCAGATGTTGTGAGTTTACAAAACAATAGAGTGTTGAATCCACCACCCTGTGATTTTACTGTTGTGAGAAGTCTGTCATCATTCTGCCCATGATCTTTGTATATGATCCCCTCCTAGATTTGCCTTTTAAAAATTGCCTAGTGCAGGAGTTCTTAACTTTTTTTGTTCCATGGACTCCTTTGCCAGTCAGATGAAAACCATGGACCTCTTCTAAGAATGTAGCAGCAGATAGATTTATGACAGTCAACACTGGCATGTCTTTAAATTAAACTTTTCAATTTGAGCTCATGGACCCCCTGAAATCTTTCTCCTGGCACAGGGTGAAGAAATTTCACAATTATGTGTGTTTATGTTGGACTTCTTTTACTAAGCACTCAGACAGCCCTTTCATTCTGTAATGATTTATATTTGATATCTGGCAACTTTTCTAGAATTACTTTATAGTAGTCTCTCCTTTATTAGCCACTATTTCTAGAACTGTTAAGTAGAATTTGTTCAGTGAGTTTTAATATGACTAATAGTATTAAAATACCATATCCTTAAACAAAATAGATGTTAATTTGTCATCCAGCTTTAAGATATAGTCATGATGGATCCATGAGAAAGTTGTCTTTTAATGAATGCCAATAAAGGGCTGGTGCCAGGCTTCAGTTTCTGTTACTCTTTCTGCCTCCTACCTGCCATACAGTATCCCCTAAGCATAAGAAAATGTACAATGTAATAAAATGGAATCCTGAGAAGGAAAAGAAAAGGAGAAAAAGAAATGTCCAAATTTAAGCTCAAATTAGAAGTAAATGAATAAACAATTTCCCATGATGCTAGAAAAGAAGAAAAGTAGAAAAATGTTTTTTTAAAAAAGTGTAAAGGAAATAACTTGAGAAAAAATAATTTATGAAAAGAAAAGGAGAAATAATGAATTAAATAAAAATAAAAAAGACACCTCTCTATAAATATTTACAAATGGCCAATAAGCACATGAATAAAACCTCAACAACAACAGCCATTAGAAAAATGCAAATCAAAAGCATATGATACCCATTCATAGCCACTACAATGACTAATATTTTAAAAACTGAATATAAAAAGTGTTGAAGAGGATGTGGAGAAAAAGAACACTCATATATAATTTGTGTGTATATAAAATTGTGCACTGACCTTGGAAAACAGTTTGAGCTTTACCCAGAAAATTATGTATAGAATTGCCATATGACCTTACAATCTCATTTGCAGTCATACATGCAAAAGAATTGAAAGCAGGAAACTGAACCAATATTTGAATCCCGACGGTCATAGCAGTATTATTCTAATATTATTGCTAGAAGGTGGAAGCAACCCCAGTGTCTCTCAACAGAGGAAAGTATAAACAAAACAAAATATGGTATATACACACAATGGAATGTTATTCAGTCATAAAAATGAAGCTCTGATGTATGCTACAACATGGATGAACCTTGAAGACATTGAGTAAAGTAACCCAGACGCAAAAGGACGAATATTGTATGAGCTGGCTTTTTTGAAATAAATAGAATATGTAAATTAATAGCTGTTAATGGCATACACAATGTTGTGCTAAGATTACCATTATCCATTACCAAATATTTTCCATCACCTCAGCTGTTTGGTGAAATCATGCAAGTGTAAAGCCAAGGGTGGGACTCATTCACTGACAGAATTTTTCCAGAAAAAGGAGAGAATAATCAATAAGAGATTTTAAGATTTTATAAAAAAGTGACAATCTAAAAAGGATGAGAAAGAACTATGGTTGTATTTTTTGTGTTTTTGCATGTTGGGTATCTGGAGTAAGGTATTTATTTGCTATGGAGAGGAAGCAATGGTTTCAATGGGCTGTGGTCCTAGATAAGGTGAAAAAATTCTAAGATTGCAGGTAATTGTATAACTAGTTGGCAGGGTAGGAGAATATGGCCATTCACTTTACCAAAGAATCAGAAAAATCTGTAGTAGCTAAGAGGACAAAAAATTTAAGTAACAGGCAGAGAGACAAGCATTGGTAAATGTAGCAACTGGTCCCTTAGTAATAAGGAATGTTCCCAAAGTGAATGGAGTGAGTGGGCTTTCAGGAGATGGGTCCTTCATTTAACTGTAGAGTTGTGATCTATTATTTTTTTTATCAAGATTCATTTTAGAATTAAAGAAAATAATAGGAAGAAACTAACACTTAAGTGGGATGTTGCATGACTTGTTCTAAAGCATGTTACAATATTAATCTGCCTACACACTTTCTAAGGTTGACACTATCATCAGTCCCAATTTCTGAAGACCAAATGGAGGGACAGAGAGGATAAATAGCCCCAAGTGAAAGAAGTGAAAGACCTGGGGGTGAAACCCAGGCAATACAGGTGCAAATACTAAGTTGTTTAACACTATGCTATGATGAGCCATCCCAGCTTTTCCTTTATTGCCAAGTCAGGGTGATCCTTGTGAGTGAATGCTCCAGGCATGACTTGGTATACTTATTTACACTTATAAGGTGACAATTTCACACACCTCCATTACATCAATGGAAATTACCTCTTTTATGCTTTTATCTCAAAGAGATAAACACTCTTATTATAAAAATGATTCATTTTCTTTCTTCAAAAATACATACATATATCCATGCCTATATACATTTAAAAATTTATCTTTTATTTATGCAGTTTTAGTCCCTTTATTCAAATGCAGGAATTCTGAAATCTAGAAGCTGTCCAGGAGTTGGCCCTTTTGGTTTAGCCAGAGGCTTTTCTCTATTAATGGGCTTTCTTCAACTGACTAGCCTGGGCCACATGTTAACAACTGAAGGGGGTCTGGGGACACCCAACATTTGGGAAAATCCTTTCCCTCATTTTTCCCAACTCAGAAAACACTGAGGCAGAGTAAGATATTTAACTTTACCTCTTAGAAATGGCCAAGACAAAGAGAGGTAAAACTGATTATCTTGGTATCCTAGAGTTCAAAATTTAAAAGCAGCACTGGAGAGGTAAGGGCCAAAGCCTAGCAGAAAATGGTTTTGACACTTGAGCCCTGGGATATGGGTCCAACATACTCCTACTGCAACACTGCCTTAATCTTTAAGTTAAATGATTCCCTCTCCCAACTGCTTGCCAGAGGGATTGCACACAGCTATCACAGTAACAGGGTCAAGGGTTTTCATTTGCCTTGTAACTGCTAAAAAGAGGAGTTTGGAGAAATATGGATGAACCCCACAAATTGGAACACTGAAGTAAGAATTGTGACAGAATGGATGGTGGGTGCACTCATATCCCAAATGCTCACAGCGTTCTTTTAAAAAATGAGAATAGATCATAAAAGAGCTGCAGGGAGCATAGGTGTTATTTCAAGCTGCACAGGTGTTATTTCAAGTTATTTACTAGATTCCCACAGGAACTTCACAGTAGCACTCTGAGTCAGATTCTGTTTTCCTCCTCTTAACACATGGATGATGACAGAGAAGCATAGACCTTAGTCACTCCAGACACAGTGACAGGTGGTGACCAATGCTCAGGCAGTCCAGCTCCTAAAACACTTGATTACACCTTCTAGGGTGTGGAAATTATGTACTTCAAGGTGCTGGGTGGTGGATTAGATCTCAGGTTCAAAAGAATTTCAGGAAGAGTTCAGTTTCTCAGTGTAAACTAGCTTTGCAATTCTAATTATCGTGTTATTTTTCAGTCCCCGGGGTCATAGTGGCAACTAACAGAAGAAATTCACAAGAAAAAAAAAGCATTTTCTTTACCCACAACATGGACTCCTCCATCCCCCATGCCAGTGATTATGTGGCAGGGATTCCTTGGGGCTTGGTCCAAGGAGCAAGCTGTGGAGGAGGGGTATCAACCACCCCTTGAATTAAGCAGCCCCATGCTGGGCTTTTTTGACCCCTGCAGCTCTGTGCAATGAGATTCTGGAGAAGTCACCTTTCTTGAGCCTTCAATAAATAAACCCACAAACTGAACATCTCTTGACTGGAAAGCGTGGAGGGTTAATACGATGGAGGTGGTTTGGACTCTGGCAAAGCAGGCCCTCTTTGGGGAGCCACATGGGGGTCTCTTTGTGCTGCATGAGATCTCTGGCCAGCAGGAGGTGTCCCAAACTTCTTTTGCTGACCAAACTGTGCTGGAAACACTTCCACATTCATCCCGGACCAGGTACCACTTCTGCAGGGAGGAAAAAGCTTCTTTCCTGCCAGTCCCATGGAGAAGACCCCACAGCTCTGGGATTTCTCAGGCTGTGTCCACGTGAGTAATTAACTTTCTCTTTGGTGCATGAGATTGAATAAGGACCTTTGTCGTGGCTTCCATCATGGCCTCTCAGAGGTGTTTTTTCTTAAAAAGCGAACACAGAAACTTCATTTTCTGTCCTGTTTCTGTGTGGTTTATTCTTTACTTTCTCAGATAATATTTTAGCAAGGCTTATTTTACCAACATATCTGTTCATTGAAGGTTTTGCCAGCTCAAATCCTGGCATGCTGTAGGACTTTTCACAGATTCAGGAAACAAATTGCTGGAGAAAATTCTGATAGAGATTCTGAGAGAAGGGAAAAGCATCTACAGTGCTGAAAGGAATGTTCATAACATTGCAACCTTCCAGTGGATAAGTTGGGGTTAAGCCTGTCCTGGCTAAACCATATCAGTGCCTGAGGGTAAAGGGAAAATGGTGCCACTATGTAAACATTTTTATTAATTATTTTAATTGGTTAATTTTTCTGCACCCTTAAATAGTTGAAAAATTTATAAGTACAGGTAATACAACTCTCAGCATTAATTTTAAATGTTATTCATTCCAAAGTCCAAAATTTATAATGAATTTACTTTCCTGGCTTTAAAAAAAAAGCAAAGTTTTGAGTAAAATTTTTGAAACATGCTTTTTAATTTATTTTGCTTTCAAATGACAAAATTGCCACACTGTACAATTTCTCATGACTAAGTAAGGATCTTCAATTACTTTTAAGTTCAGCTTGCTTGAAATATCTTTTGTTTCAGTGACTGACACTGTTTAAAAGATATATAGATAGCTTGATAGGTCGAGGTGATACTTGAATGGCTTGAAAATGTACTAAATGACCCTGAACTGTACACTTTATATCGGTTAGTTGTTTATTATGTGAATTTTCCAGGATAGACCACGTCCAAATTAGGATAAGTTTGCACTAAGTAAAATTCATGCATGAACAGAAATCAGTTTTTGAAGGTTGTAACATAATTGTGACTTTCAATACCTAGTACACTGTTTAAAAGCACTTAAGATTTGTCTAGGACTTAAATGATCAGTTTAGTTAAGAGCGACGCAAAAGGTTGTTTTTTTTTGTAAATCAGAGGTATTCATTGGAAGTAAATTTCTCCTGTGGAAAATTCAAAATCTGACTGCACTTAGTATAATTTTGTATATTTTCATGGAATGGTGAAATCAGTGTATCTACAAATCTCATTTTGTATATGGCTATTTCTCATAATATTTCAAATAGTGATGAATTATTTTCAAATTCTGTACTTTTCATTTCCTCTACTTTCAAATTTGAAAATATATTCATACATCTAGTTAAATTTTGCATTAATGAAATATACTGGTTAACCTAGTTACCATCCAACTTTATATATTGTGAGGATTTTTTCATGAGATTTATTAATTAATTTCTCTTGGTTCTATATAGCCTCTGATGCTAATAAGTTGCAAACATATTTGTAATCTATTTTCAACAAAAACCTTTGATTTCAGCATAGTATATTTCCTCATTTGATTGCATATATTATGCATCTGATATTATATAAACATTCAATAAATGTTAATTTGTGCATTAAATGCCCTGGTTACATTTGCTCCCCTTCCAGCTTGGCACATAAAGATAAATTCCAGCATTTTATAACCCCTAGCATTTCTCCAATTTGCAAATCCTTGGTTTGATCAAGACATTACCTCATGCCCCCATAGCCACTAATATCTCCTAAGAGACTCCTGGGGGTGGGGGGAACAGATAAACAGAAGAACCCCTGAAGCATACATACACAGACTGACAAAAGACAACCAAGGGGAGAAAATCTGAACTAAGTTCTGAGTCACCTCTTAAAGCCATAGAGAGTGAGCACAAGAAATCTGGAGTAGAATGCCTCTGGCTTGGAGAAGGGAGATATATAAAACATGTCCTTCTCCACGGCTTTTAACCTGGGGCAAAGGGTAAACATTCTCTAAAACAGGGGTTCTTAAACAGTGGTCCATGAGCTTGAATT
>JAQZBX010034674.1:0-24900 GCA_029593785.1 Cabassous unicinctus | reverse complement strand
AAACATGTCAATGGGAAATGTGTGGGAGTCATTGTGGGTGGGGTATATGAGAATCCCCCTAAATTTTTGATGTATCATTTATATAATCTAAAGCTTCTTAAAAATAAAAGTAAATTTAATTTAATTTAAAAATATAAGTTCTAAAAAATTACAAATATACAATATCAGGATGAAATGAATGAATGGCCTAAATGAGCTTGTTTCATAAGTCTTCAAATTGGAATTGTTTTTGTGATCCATGAGCTTTCAGTATGGTATAATTTGCTCACCAACAACTCCAGTATTGCCCTAGCAAAAGGAGGGGACATAGAGTTTCAGGAGAGATGAAGTGACAAAGAGAAAACTGAGTTAAAGATGTATGCATCAACAGTATCCCAATGACTCAGATTTGGGAAAGATTACTACTTTTAGGAGGTAACTGGGAGGACATACAGAAGTTGCTGTTCACTGATTCAGAATGTTTCACTGTTATTGCAATCGTTTGTACATAGCTTTTGATATACTGATGGATGTGAAGAGATTAAGAAAGATGGATGTCATAAATTTCACATTTATAAATAGAGGTGATTTTGACAATAGTATTCATGAATGGATACTGCTTTGAAAAAGAAAACTAAATAGGCACTCAGAAAAAACTATTTTGCATAGTTTTAATATAATCTATACATGCATATGTCACAATTTAATCTGATAAAAATTTCAAACATTTGCATATGCCACAAACTTTTGATATCAGTCAATTCTCGTATCATTTTAAAAAATGTGTGCAGGAGAATGGCAAGATGGCATCGGCTTAGGAGGGCAACTGCTGATAGCTCCCAGAACACAGCGGATAGTGGACATGGTCCTGAATGGGGGTCTGTGCTGTGGGCGTGTGGAGTGAGAAGCTTGGGACATCTATCTCGGTAGATCGACGGCGTGGACTGAACCATAGAGATTCGTGAGTTTTAAGCCTGCCTGTGGTGGTTAACACAGTTGGCTGACCCCCACCCTTACGGGGGGTGAAAGCCGGTTGGAAGCGCAACTCCCATCTGGTAGCTGGGTGACCCAGGCCGGTGGGAGGGGGCGTTTTCTGAGGGGGGAGCTCTGGTAAGAGAGCTTTATTTTCTGGGAATTTGGCTCCCTGAAGCCCCCTGCAACTTAGATGAAAAAAAAACAGCAGCAGTGAATCAGCACCCAGAGGAGGGGAGGGGTTAATCTGCTGAGGGAGGTGATGTGACTACCTGCCCAGGGATAAGCCACGAGCCCCACAGAGCTGGGGACAGGGGCAATCTCCAAGAGAGGGAGAGTTCTGACAGAAAGCAGAGAGGGGATATTTTAGCTGTTGATCTGGCTGCCTGGACCCCCTCATAACTTTGGGGAGCAGATAAGCCAGCTTGAAGCAGTGCCAGGCTGAGGGGAGAGGTGGATCTGCAGAGTAAACCTCACTTACCTGCAGCCCGGTGATGCAGGGGCTCTGATCCAGAAGGGTGGAGTCTGACATGATTAGTGTTCTACAATGAAAAACATCAGACTTTTGCATCCCTGGGGAATCCAGAAATTGGGAAGCGCTTGATTAGTTTCCATGAGGCCAGTTAGGGTACCCTCCATGAGGGGGGTGGTCCTATATTATGCTAAAAATAAATAAATAAAATGGTCACTTTAATAAATGAAAAATAAATTCATTTTAATTTAGTTTAATAGCCGAAAGCTGCATATAAAAATCCTGTGGGGAAATTGTTTGATAAACACAAATAGGCTGAGAGTATCCATGGGACCCCAGGAATATTGATCCCCCTTAGCTGTGTTTGACTGCTTGCCAGTGTGGCTGTTTGCTACTTCTCTGTTTCTTTGTTGTCTCTTGCTTTTCTTTCCTCTTTCCTTCCTGTTTCTTCTTTCTTTCATTTTTTTTTAAATTAGGTACTGCCAGCTTGTCTCTTCTTTGCTGTGCTTCTTCTTCAGTAATTTCCCATTGTTTCTATATATTGATTGTGTATTCCAAACTATCTCTTATGCCTCCCTCATCTTTCTGCCTTCTGCTTTCTGTTATGGCTATTAAATACCACATTTTTTCCATACGCCCACAACTCAAGGGTGTCAATTTCTATTCCCTCTATTTTGTTTTTTCTTTCATTATTAATATTAACTCTTTCTTTTTAGCCCTTTCTTAACTCGTTCTCTCCCTCCTCATAATTCTAGCCTTCTAAATCATTATATATATATTCCTCTATTTGGTTTCCCAATCCATTGTAGGTACCCCACTTTCTTTCCTATTACTCTACATTGACTACATGAGGTAAATATTCACTTCATTAATTCTTATTTGGCCCCTCTTCTAACTTTTATCAATATTACTATTATCCTTTTTCCTTTCTCACATCTTTTGATTCCTCTGGCCCTAATCATTTGATTTCAAGGGAACATAGAAAGAAGAAAGGAAATTAAATAAGAAGAAAAAGGGTCAAAAAGAAAACTTTACACACACACAGAACCACCAGCTAAATAAACTCTAGAGCAGAGAGAGAAGTTAATCAACTGAATAAATCCATCAAGATAAAATGATGACTAGAGGGCAAAAAAAATTACAAACCACACTGAGAAACAGGAAAACATGGACCAATCCAATGAACAAACTAAAAACCAGGAAGTGATGCAGAACATGGAACTACTAATCAAAGCTTTCCAAACAAATATCATGGACCAACCTAAAGAAATGAAGGAAGAGATTAAGAATATAAAGAAGACACTGGAAGAACATACTGAAGAAATTGTAAACACTCCCAAAAAGATAATAGATATGATGGTGACCAATGGCACAATCCAAGAAATCAAAAGGACGCTGGATTCACATAGCAGCAGATTTGAACAAGCAGAAGAAAGAATTAGTGATGTGGAAGACAATACATCTGAAATCAAACAGAAAGCAGAATAAATAGACAGAAAGAAAAAATCCAGCAGGGACTCACAGAATTAACCGACAAAACAAAACGTTCAAACATACGCATTATGTGCATCCCAGAAGGAAAAGAGAAGGGAAACGGAACAGAAGCAGTGTTGAAGGAAATAATGGCTGAAAACTTCCCAAATCTATTGAGAGAGATGGATGTGCAGATCCAGGAAGCAAAGCGCACCCCAAACAGTATAAATCCCAACAGGCCAACTCAAAGACATATACTTGTCAAAATGTCCAATGCTCAAGACAAAGAGAAAATACTCAAGGCAATGAGAGAAAAAAGAACCATCAGATACAACGGAAGCATAATAAGATTAAGTGCTGATTTCTCAGCTGAAACCATGGAGGCAAAAGACAGTGGTAAGACATAGTCAAAATACTAAAAGAAAAAAACTTCCAGCCACAAATTCTCTACCCAGCAAAACTGGCATTCAAAAATGATGGAGAGTTTAAAACATTCACAGATAAACAGAAATTAAGAGAGTATGTCTATAAGAAACCTGAACTTCAAGAAATACTAAAGGAACTTCTACAAGTTGAAAAGAAAAAACAAGGGAGAGAGAGTTGGAGGAGAGCTTAAAAGCAACTAACAAGACAAAAAACAAAAACTAAACAACATGTGACATACATTAACCCAAAGAAAAATGGCTGAAGTAAGAAATTCATTATGAATAATAACACTGAATGTTAATGGACAACATTCACCTATCAAGAGACACAGATTGGCAGAATAGGTAAGGAAATATGATCCATCTATACTGTGTCTACACGAAACCCACCTTCAACCCAGGGATTCAAGGAGGATTAAAGTGAATGGCTGGAAAACCAATGTACAAGCTAACAATAGCCAAAAAAGGGCAGGAGTAGCTATTCTAATATCAGACAAAATAGACTTTAAATGCAAAACTATCGTAAGAGACAAAGATGGGCACTATATATTAATAAAAGAGATAATCTCTCAAGAAGAGAGAACAATCATAAACATATATGCACCTAATCGGGGTGCCTCAAAATACATGAAGCAAACCTTGGAAAAATTAAGTGGAGAAATAAATGCCTCTACAATTATAGCAGGGGACTTTAACACACCATTTTCATCATTAGACAGAACATCTAGACAGAGAATCACTAAAGAAGCAAAGGCTCTCAACAATTCATTAGAGGACCTGGACTTAATAGGCATATACAGAACACTACACCCAAATACAGCAGGATTTACATTCTTCTTGAGTGCACATGGATCATACTCCAAGATAGACCACATGCTAGGTCATGGAACAACTCTTAATGAATTCAGAAAGATTGAGATTATACAAAGTAATTTCTCTGATCACAACGGAATGAAATTGGGAAGCACAAAGGGCCAGAGAAACAGGTTAGGCACAAGGATATGGAAGTTAAACAACACACTCTTAGACAAACAGTGGGTCAAGGAGGAAATCTCAAAAGAAATCAGCAACTACCTTGAAACTAATGAAAATGACAACACAACATATCAAAACCTATGGGATGCAGCAAAAGTAGTCCTGAGAGGGAATTTCATAGTCATAAATTCATATATTAAAAAAGGAGAAAGAGATAAAATTGAAGACCTAAATGCACACTTGGAGGAATTGGAAAAACAACAACAAACTAAACCAAAAAGAAGTAGAAAGAAGGAAATAACAAAGATTCGAGCAGAACTAGATGAAATAGAGAATAAGAAAGCCCTAGAAACAATAAACAAAACCAAAAGCTGGTTCTTTGAGAATATCAATAAAATTGACAAACCCTTAGATGGACTAACAAAGAAAAAGAGTGAACAGATTCAAATACACAAAATAAGGAATGAGCAAGTGGATATCACTACTGACCCCACTGAAATAAAAAGTATCATAAGAGGATACTTTGAAAAATTATATGCCAACAAGAATGATAATTTAGAGGAATTGGACAAGATTCTAGAAACTCACAAACAGCCTACATTGATGAAAGAAGAAATTGATGAACTCAAAAGTCCAATTACAAGTAAAGAGATAGACTCAGTCATCAAAAACCTCCCAACTAAGAAGAGCCCAGGACCAGATGGCTTCAGAGCAGAATTCTACCAAACATTCCGGAAACAGCTAACACCAATTCTGCTTAAGCTCTTTCAAAAAATAGAAGTAGAAGGCATATTGCCTAACTCATTTGATGATGCTAACATTACCCTAATACCAAAACCAAACAAAGATACCACAAGAAAGGAAAATTTCAGACCGATTTCTCTAATGAACCTAGATGCAAAAATCCTCAACAAAATACTTGGTAATGGCATTCAACAACATATCAAAAGGATTATACACCATGACCAAGTGGGTTTCATCCGGGGTATGCAAGGATTGTTCAATATAAGAAAATCAATCAATGTAATACACCAAATAAACAGATTGAAAGAAAAAAATCACTTGATCATCTCTATAGATGCAGAAAAAGCATTCGACAAAATACAGCACTCTTTCCTGATAAAAATTATACAGAAGATAAAAATAGAAGGAAACTTTCCTAATATGATAAAGGGTATATATAAAAAACCCAAAGCCAACATCATTTTCAATGGTGAAATCCTAAAAGCCTTTCCTCTGAGATCGGGAACAAGACAAGGAAGCCCTCTATCACCACTCCTATTTAACATTCTCTTAGAAGTACTTGCCTAAGCATAGAGGGAAGAAAAGGACATAAAAGACATCCAGTTTGGAAAGGAAGAAATGAAAATCTCATTATTTGCAGACAACATGATCGTATACATTGAAAGCCCTGAGAAATCTACAACAAATCTTCTAGAACTTATAAAGGAGTTCAGCAATGTTGCAGGTGACAACATCAATGCTCAAAAATCAGTGGCATTTCTGTACACCAGTAATGAGCAATCTGAGGAGGAAATCAAGAAAAAAATACCATTTACAATAGTAACTAAAACAATCAAATACCTAGGAATAAATTTAAAGATGTAATGGACTTATATACAGAAATCTACACAACACTGTTTAAGGAAATCAAAGAAGACTTAAATAAATGGAAAAATATTCCCTGTTCATGGATAGGAAGACTAAACATCATCAAGATATCTATCTAAATCAAACTAATCTACGGATTTAATTCAATCCCAATAAATATCAACCCTATATTTTTTAAGGAACTGGAAAAACTAATCACAAAATATTTTTGGAGAGTTAAGAAGCCCCGAATTGCCAAAGACATATTGAAAAAGAAAAGTGAAGTTGGAAGTATCACATTACCTGACTTTAAAACACACTACAAAGCTGCAGTGATCAAAACCACATGGTATTGACTCAAGGATAGACCTACTGCCCAATGGAACCAAATTGAGAGTTCTGATATAGATCCTAACATATACCATCATCTGATATTCGACAAGGCTACCAAGCCCACTCAGTTGGGAGAGAATGGCCTCTTTAACAAGTGGTGTTTGGAGAACTGGATATCCATATCCAAAAGAATGAGAGAAGAATACCATCTCACACTTTATACAAAAATCAACTCAGGATGGATGAAAGATCTAAATATAAGAGCCAAAACCATAAAGACCCTGGATGAAAATGAAGGGAAGCATCTACAGGACCTTGTAATAGGAAATGGTTTCATGAACTTCACATCCAAATCACGAGCAGCAAGTGACAAAATAGATAAATGGGATTTCATCAATTATTAAAAACTTCTGCACCTCAAGGGATGTTATTAAGAAAATAAAAAGGCAGCCTACCCAATGGGAGAAAATATTTGGCAACCAGATATAACCATATATCTGATAGGAGCCTAATATCCTGCATATATAAAGAAATCCTACACCTCAAAAATAAAAAGACAAACAACCCATTTAAAAAATGGGCAAGTGACCTGAAAAGACAATTCTCCAAAGAAGAAATACAAATGCCTAAAAAGCACATGAAAAAATGTTCGACATCGCTAGCTATTAGGGAAATGCAAATCAAAACCACAATGAGATACCATCTTACACCCTCCAGAATGGCAGCTATTATAAAAACAACAGAATATAAGTGTTGGATAGGATGTGGAGGAATAGGAACACTCATCCACTGCTGGTGGGATTGTGGAATGGTCCAGCCACTGTGGAGGACAGTTTGGCAATTCCTCAGAAAACTAACAATAGATCTTCCATATGATCCAACAATTCCACTACTGGGTATATACCCAGAAGAATTGAAAGCAAAGACACGAACAGACATATGCACACCAATGTTCATAGCAGCATTGTTCACAATTGTTAAAAGTTGGAATCAGCCCATGTACCCATCAACAGATGAATGGATAAGCAAAATATGGTACATACATACAATGGAATATTACTCAGCTGTTATATGGAATAAAGTGCTAACACATGGAATAACATGGATGAATCTTGAAGACCTTATGTTGAGTGAAGCAAGCCAGGCATTGAAGGATGAACAGCTTAGGACCTCATTGATTTGAATTGAGGAAAGTTATCAGTTTCTGAGAACCACTGACTGAAAGATAGGCTAACAAGGGAGACAGAGAGAGAAGGGTAGGTTGCGAGCCATCACCCATATGGGCATAACCTATGGTAAATTGAAAGAGTATAGTTACATATTGAATTATAGGACAGGTGGGTAGAGATTTGGTGGTGCAGGATTAACAGGTGGGTAGATTAGGAAGGGCAGGTTAGAATACCCAGGGCATGTAAGTATGAATCTTGTCATCCCATGTGACAAGACAGGGAAGAGTCATATGCCCCAGGTGTTGGGGAGGAAGGAACAGAAAAGATCAAATGGGGTATTTAGTGGTCATGGGAAATATTCTTCATTACCTTACAGCAATGAACACAGGACATAGGAAATATCATCAAAAATTATTAAACTGTACAGTCTAAATTTTAAACCATACTGTAAACCATTGACAATTCTTAGTTGCTATATCTTACTATCTGTATAACAGTTATAACAATGCTAACATCCAAAAAAAAAAATGTGTGCAAAATCTTGGTTGCTTTAAACAGCTCTTCATAAAATCTAAACTGTGTACCAATCACATTGGGACCTGGATAAAAAGCAGATTATCTCTGATCTAAAATGAATCAATAAAGCCCAGAAGGTGATAGTGGAGCAAGAGGCAAGAATTGGATATTCTCAAACTCAGTTTTAATTATGATAATTGTTATCTAACAATAACAGAAAGTGTTTGCTAAGAAAAAAAGTAGCATCTTTTTTCTAAGCATGGATTATCTCATTGGATTTTCAAAATAAATCTTCAAGATAAATATTGTAGTTAATACATATTTTATAGATAACTAAACTGAGGGAATAGGTAGCTTTCCCACATTTACAGTACTCAAGTGATGGGTCTGGTTTTGAACCCAGTAGATTGACTGAAAAGACCAGTATCCACATGTGATTGTTTGGAGGTGTATGTACCCCAGAAAAATATGTTCTTAAACTTAATCCATTGCAGAGTGTGTGAACCCATTGCAGTTAGGGCCTTTTAATGAAGTTAATTCAGTTTAGATGTGGCCCAGCTGAATCATTATGGTCTTAATCCTATTACTGGAGTCCTTTAAAAGCAAAATGAAACTCAGAGAGAGAGAGCCACAGAGGGAGGAGCCATGAGTTGAATGTCAAGAGAACACAGAGAAGAGAAATCAAGTCTTTTATGTGTTTAGCAATGTAACAAACTTGGGACCAAGAATTGCCAGCAGCCAGGATCATAGGATGATAGTTTTTGAGAGAATGCATCCCCTTGATGATGCCTCAATTTTGACTTCTATCTTAACCTCAAATGTGTGAGCTAATAAATAAATTATCTTTGTTTAACCCAACCCATTTCATGGTATTAGCTTGAGCATCCCAGGAAAGCTAGAAAAGATTTTGTTGCCAGAAGTGGGGCACTGCTATTTGAAATGTAAAAAATGTGGAAATGGCATTGGAATTTGGTAATGGATAGAAGCTCAAAGAATTGTAATGTATTTGATAGAAAAAATTATAGATTGAGTTGAAGACTCTTGGTATAAATTTTAATGCTATAAGGACATCTGATAAGGACTTAAATCAATATTATGAATGATTTATTGGAAACTAGAGGAAAGGTGATCCTTGTTTGAAATTCACAAATAACTTGGCAAAATTGAGCTCTGATGTCAGATGGAAGGCAAAACTTGAAAGTGATGAACTTGGGAAATTTACAAGCTAAGTGTGTGTTGTGCAGCCTGGTTTCTTCTTCAGCTTGTCACTACAAGCTACTACTGAGAGATTATAAAATTATAGTACCTTTATTTCAGTGGAATCCTTAATAATGTCCCCCAACATTTCATTATTTATATCCTCTCTCAATTTTTCATTGTCAGCCCAGCTAAAGTTTTGTCAATTTTATTGATCTTTTCAAAGAAGTAGTTGTTTTTTTCTATTGTTTTTTGTTTGTCAGTTACTTTTTTATTTCATTTACCTACATTCTCTTTTTTTGTTATTTCCTTTCTTCTGCTTGCTTTGGGCTTAGCTTGTTCTCCTTTTTCTAGTTCTTCAAGATTTGAGGTCAGTTTTCCAATTTAAAGTCTTTCTTCTTTTTTTGATGTAAGCATGTAGAACTATAAATTTCAATCTCATAAATGCCTTCAAGGCATCCTATACATCTTGGTATATTGTATTTTCATTTTCATTCTTCTTAAGATGTTTCCTCATCTTGCTCCTGATTTTCTCTTTAACCTATTTGTTTAGGAGTATGTTGAATAATTTCCACATATCTGAAAATTTTCCATTTCTCCCTCTGTTTATGATTTCTAGCTAAATTCCATTGTGGTCAGAAAATATACATTGCATGTTTTCAATAGTTTTGAAGTTATTGAGATTTGTTTTCTGACCCAACGTATGGTCTATCCTGGAGAATGATCTATGTGCACTTGAGAAGAATGGGTATTTTGTTTTTTGTTGGGCAAAGTGTTCTAGATATATCCATTAGGTCTAGTTGGCTTTGAATATCATTCAAGTGCAGTACTTCCTTATTGATTTTCTGATGACATGTACTGTCTATTTAAAAAAGTGGTTTGTTAAAGTCTCCTACTAATAACGTAGAACCATCAATTTCTCTCTTAAAGTCTCCCAGTATTTGCTTGATATATATTGGGGTTCTGATGTTATGTTCATATATACTTATAATTGTCACATCTTCCTGTTGAATTGTCCCCTTTATCTGTACATAATAACGATGTTTGTCCCTTCCTGTTTTTTGACTGAAAGTCTATTTTATCCAATATTAATATAATCATCCTGCCTCTGTTTTGGTTCCTACTTCCATGTCATATTTTTTTCCCATCTTTTCACCCACAACCTATTTGAATTTTTTTAAATTTAATGTGAGACTCTTGCAGACAGTATATAGTAGAGTCATGTTTTTTTAAATTGGTTTTCCCAATCTTTGTCTCTGGAGAATTTATTTCATTTACATTTAAAGTTACTACTGATAATACAAGGCATTTTTCTGTCATTTTGCTCTTTAGTCTTTGTAAGACTTATACTATTTCCCCCTCACTTCTGTTAATGCCTAATTATATATTTATTTGTTTTTTGTGTTGTATCATATTGCATGATTTCTCATTTCTATCTGTATATATTTTTCCAATATCTTCCTTGTGGTTACCATGGGGTTACCATTAACATCGTATATATATAACAATCATATTTGAATTCATACCAACTTTATTTTCATAGCATACATGTATACTTTTCCTGTACCCTCTATCCCCCATTGTTGATAATTTTTACCACATATACCTTTGTACATTATATGTTCAAAAACATAAATTTATCATAACCTTGGATGCATTTGCATTTTCACACCTGCAGGAAATAAGAAGTGGAGTTAAATATGAAAAAATGCAATATAATAATACTGGTATTTATAATCCCCTCAATTTTTATATTCACCACAGTTCTTTATTTCTTTGTAAATTTGAATAATTTTCTAGTGATCTTTACTTAAATAACTCCGTTTAGCATTTCTTGAATCATGTGTCTTGTGGTTATGAACTCCCTCAGCTTTTCTTTGTCTGAGAAAGTCTTCATCTCCCTCCCATTTTTTAAAATAATTTTTTACTTTTTTATTTTTTTAAAGAACCTTAGATCACATAAATGTTACACAAAAAATATAGGGTATTCCCAAATGCCCCGCTCCCTACCCCTGCCACACTGTCCGACATTAACAACATCCTTCACTTTTGTGGTATATTTGTTACAAGTGATGAACATATATTGGAGCATTGCCACTAAGTGTGGATTATAATTTACATTATAGTTCAAACTCTCTCCCACACATTTTTGCAAGTTATTACAAGATATACAATGATCTGTATCTGTTATTATCTGTCATTGCAATGTCATTCAGGATAGTTCCAATGTCCCAGAAATGTCCCCAAATTACACTGATTTTTCCCTCTCCCTCCCCTGAGAACCTCCAGCTACCACTCCCTCTACATCCATGATAAAACTTTTTCCACTGCTAGGATCACAAGTCTACAGTAGAACAATGGTAAGTCTGCTCTAGTCCATTGTTCATTCCCCAATCCTGAGGATTTTGTGATGGTGATGTGTACTCCACCTCTAATTAAAAAGGGGCTTAGATCCCATGGGGCAGATGGATAAGACAATCTTGCTTGCAGTTGTGGACTCTCTCTGTTCTTTAGGATGGTCATTATCTATCATCATTTCCTTATTAGTTATCCTAGGTGAGTATAGTGAACTGGACAGTAGATGTTGCATCTTGTTGAGATTCAGGGCACATGGACAGTCCAAAGGTTTAAGTCTCTTGGACATGCACCTATCAACTCTAGTACTAACTATAGGTTCAAAGAGAGGGGAAGCAGAGCCATGTTAAAGGCACCTCAACTCCAACTCTTCCACACTGGGGAGTGTAAATTCCAAAGTAGGCCCATTGGCAGAGTGCCAAATTCTTGAGCTGTCTGCCCTGCCTATAGTGTCTCCAGAGCCCTCAGGAACCCCACTATTTTAGAAAATCTTTTACTTTCACAGTCAACGAGATCCTGCTGGGATCAACATAAGTGTAACCTCTGGGAAGAACTCCTGACTAATTTTGAAGTCTCTTAGCCATATAAACTCATTTGCCTTTACCCTTTCCCTCTTTTGATCAAAGTCTTTTTCCAGTTATATTGCTAGTTGGTGTTTGGTATTAATCTCTCAGTGCCAGGGAGGCTCATCCCTGGAAGTCATGTCCCATGCGAAGGGGGCCAGGCAATGCATTTATATGCTGAGTTTGGCTTACAGAGAGGCCACATTTGAGCAACAAGGAGGTTCTCAGGAGGTAGCTTTTAAGCAACCTATAATAATAGCCTAAGGTTCATTTTCAAAAGAAAGGGTACTGGTGTTGATGTCTTAGAGTTTTTCCTCTTCACAGTTTGGTGAATTTTCAGTATATTCATACTCATATTTTTGTCAAATTTGGGGGCATTTCAGCCATTGTATTTTCAAATATTCATTTTTCCCCTTGCTCTCTCTCTTCTTTATCTGGAACCACATAGTGCATATATTGGTGTACTTGATGGTCTCCCATAATTCCCTTATACTCTGCTTACTTTTCTACATTATTTTTCCTATCTTCTCCCTGGACAAGTTAATTTCAATAACGCTCTCTTCATATTTACTGCTTCTTTCTTTTGCCTGATAAAACATGCTTTTAGGCTGGGTTCAAGTGGGCTTGTGAACATGCCTCAGTTTGTGTTCTAATTTGTCCCATGTCCTTATTCCCCTGTGGTGAACGTATATCATGAGAAATAGACTTCAAAAATCAATTGCTCCAGGTGGGAAGATAGTATCAGATTAGCCAGGCAAGTCTCAAATCTCTCACAAAAGCAATGGAGAAAAAAAGCAAAAGCTCCCCAAGATACCTGCTTTGGGGGTCAGTGAACCAGGATTGTGCTTCACAACTCCCAGGAGGGTGAGGGACAGAGAAATGAAAAACCTGAAACAACAAACTGAATTGCTAAAACTCCTGGCTGATAGGAAAGGCTCCCCTCTCCCACCCCAAGATTTTAAGTGGGGGTTTTACACCCTGACATATTGTGGAGCAGAAGCCTTCCTCCATGTCAGCTGTTACATGGGAAAAGGGAGCAGGAGTTGGTGGACGTTTCTTCAGTGAATCAGGCCAGCAGAACCTGCTTTGTCCAGACCAAATCAAAGGAAGACAGAGTGAGATACACTTCAGTGTAAAGATGTACTAACTAATGCCATCTCCTAGCTGGTTTGGAAATTGCATGGACAAAAACTGCACTTGGGTCTCTCTCTTCCCTAACTACTGGGAGAAAATGTGTGCCCTGCTAGTGAGTCCCTGGAACAATTTTGATAACTTCATATGGTAAATTTTAAAGACTTAGGAAAGTTGAACCAAACATCAAAGAAGAGCTATGAAAAAATAATAACAATAGGCAAGAGAGAGAAATTGGTCATCAGAGTAAAGGCAACAATATATTCAGATAGGTAGCCATTAGTAAAATATTACAAACCATAGCAGGAAACAGTAAGAGATAGACCAGCCAAAAGAAAAAAAGACAAATATCCTGAAGAGATTCAGGATTTAAGATAATCAATCAATGATCATCACACAACTCTCCTAAACCAATTTAAAGAATTCAAAGAAAACATGACTAAAGATAAAGAATATTAAGAAGACCCTGGGTGAGCATAAATAACAATTTGAAAGTCTGCAAAGAAAAGTAACATACCTTATGAGAATGAAAGACATGATGGAAGAGAGAAAATGTACATTAGAGGCACATAAGAGCAGTTTGAATTGCTCAAAGAGAGAATAAGTGAATTCAAAGACAGAACATCTGAAATGGAAATGACAGGAGAACAGAAAGAGAAGAGAATGAAAAAAATAGTACAGAGTATCAGGGAACTGAATGACAATGTGAAATGCACAAACATTCATATTATTGGTGTCCCAGAAGTAGAAGAGAATGGAAAGGGGACAGAAAAAATATTTGAAGAAATAATGACTGGAAACTTCCCAACCTTTATGAAGGACATAAATATTCATAACGAAGACGGACAACACACACTAAACAGAATAAATCTGAATAGGCCTACTTAGACAGCTACTATTCAGAATGAAAAATATCAGAGATAAAGAGAAGATTCTGAAAGCATCAAGAGAAAGTCAAATTAAAACATAGAAGGGAAACTCAAAAAGTTTAAGTACTGACCTCTCTTCAGAAACCATGGAGGCAAGAAGAAAGTGGTATCATGTTTTTAAGGTATTGAAAGAGAAAAACTGCCAACCAAGAATTCAATATCTGGCAAAATTGTCCTTCAAAAATGAGGATGAGTTCAAACTCCTCATGGACAAACAAAAACTAATAGAATATGTCACCAAAATACCAGAATTATAAACGATACTAAGGAGATTGTTGCAGCCTTAAAGGAAAAAATTCAGGGCCTAGTGACTGGGAGAAGAGTGTAGAAATGAAAATTATGAGAAAAGGGAAACTAAAGTGTAAAAAGATAGACAATAGTACCATATGACAACAGAAAGTGAAAGGTCAAAATGGATGAAGTAAATAATGTCTTTACAGTAATAACATTGAATGTTAATGGCTTGAACTCCCCAATCAAAAGACATAGACTAATCTATATGTTGTCTCCAAGAGACTCATGTCAGAAGAAAGGACAAAACCAGGTGAAAAGAGAAAGGTTGGAAAAAGATATTTCATGCAAATAGTAACCAAAACAGAGCTGGAGAATTGATACTAATATTGGACAAAATAGATTTTAAATGCAAAACTGTTATAAGGGATGAAGAATGTCATTATATATTAACAAAAGGGACAATTCAGCAAAAAGAAATAACTATACCAAACATTTATGGCCCTAATCTCAGTGCCCCTGAAAAGGCTGAAGAGGGAAATCAATGTCCTTACAATAATAAGTGGAGACTTCAGTACACAGCTAAGTGTAATGGATAGAACATCTAGACAGATGATAAATAAAGAAACTGAGAGCTTGAATAATATGATAAATGAACTGGACCTAACAGACATCTATAAAGCATTATATCCACAAACAGTAAGATATACAGTCTTCTCAAAGAATCATAGATCTTTCTCCAAGATAGACCATATGTTGGGTCACAAGACAAGCCTCAATAAATTTATAAAGATTGAAATTATACAAAACATTTTCACTGACCATAACAGAATGAAGCTGGAAATGAAGAATGGATGGAAGAAGGGAAAATTCATAAATATATGAAGATTAAACAACACACTCTTAAATAATCAGTGGGTCAAATAAGAAATTGTAAGATAATTAAGAAAATATCTTGAGATGAATTAAAATGATAATATAACATATCAAAATCTATGGGACACCACAAAGGCAGTACTAAGAGAGAAATTTTAGCACTCAATGCTTACTTTAAAAAAGAAGAAAGAGTGAAAATTGAAGACTTATCATTGTACCTGGAGAAACTTGAAAAGAACAGTAAACTAATCCCAAACCAATCCAAGGAAAGAAATATAAAGACCAGAACACAAATAAATGAAATTGAGAACAGAAAGAAAATAAAAAAAGAATCAACAAAAACAAAATTTGGTTCTTTGAGAAGATCAACAAAATCAACAAACCCTTAACTAGACTGAAAAAAGAGAGAAGATGCAAATAAACAGAATCAGAAATGAGAGGGGGCACATTACTACTGACCTCACAAAAATAAGAGATATCATAAGAGGAAACTATGAACCACTGAATGCCAAAATACTAGACAATGTAGATGAGATGGACAAATTCCTAGAAAATCACGAACCACGTACACAAACCTTAGAAGAAATAGAATACCTCCACACACAAATCACAAGTGAAAAGATTGAAACAGTTGTCAAAAACCTCCCAAAGATGAAAAGCCCAGGACCAGATGGCTTCACAGGTGAATTTGACCAATCATTCAATAATGACCTAATACCAATCTTGTTCAAACTCTTCCAAAATATTGAACAAGAAAGAATTCTACCAAACTCATTCTTTGCAGTCAACATCACCCTAATACCAGAACCAGATAAAGATACTATGAAAAAAGAAAATTACAGACCAATATATCTAATGAAAATAGATGCAAAAATCTTCAATGAAATATTTGCAAACAGAATCCAAAAGCACATTAAAAGAATCATTCATCACAATCATGTGGATTTTATCCATGCATGGAAAGGTAGTTCAACACAAGAAAATCAATTATTGTAATAAGCCACATTGATAAACTGAAGAAGAAAAATCACATGATCCTCTTGATTGATGCAGAAAAGGCATTTGACAAAATACAGCACCATTTCTTGATAAAAACTCTCCAAAAGATTGGAATAGAAGGACGCTTTCACAATATGGAAAAGTGCATATATGAAAAACTTCATGCATGTATTGTACTTAACACTAGAAGACTGAAAATTTTCCTGCTGAGATCAGGAACAAGACTAGAATGCCCACTGCCACCATTATTATTCAATATTGTGCTAAAAGTTCTAGCTAGAGCAATTAGGCTAGTCAAAGAATAAAAGGAACCCAAAAAGGAAAGGAAGAAGTAAAATTTTCACTATGGCTTGATGACATGATCTTACATCTAGAAAACTCGGAAGAATCCACAACAAAGCTACTAGACTGGATAGGCGAGTTCAGCATAGTGCCAGGATACAAGATTAATAAGCAAAAATTAAAAGCATTTCTATACACTACTCATGTGCAATCTGAGGAAGAAATCAGAAAAAAAAATATTTATAATAGTTAGTAAAACAATCAAATATTTAGAATTAAAGTTAACCAAGGACATAAAGGACCTGTATTCAGAAAACTATAAATTATTACTAAAAGTAACTGAAGAAAACTTAAATAAAAGGAAGGACATTCCATGTTCATGGATTGGAAGACTAAATATTGTTGCGATATCAATTTTACCCAAACTGCTTTACAGATTCAATGCAATCCCAATAAAAATACCAACAGCCTTTTTGCAGAAATTGAAAAGCCAATAATCAAATTTATTTGAAAGGGTAAGGGGCACTGAATAGCCAGAAATGTCTTAAAAAAGAAGAATGATATTGGAGGACTCTCACTTCCTGACTTTAAAGCACATGACTTAGCTTCAGTGGTAAAAACAGCATGGTCCTGGCATAAGGACATACAGATTGACTAATGGAACCAAATCAATAACTCAGAAATTGACCTTTATCTCTACAATCAAGTGATTTTTGACTAGGCTGTTAAGCACACACAGCTGGGCCAGAACAGTCTAATCAACAAAAGGTGCTGGGAAAAATGGATAACCATCTAAAAGAAAGAAAGAAGACCTTATACACCTTATACAAAAATTTCTTGAAAAAGAAATTTTATAATTTTTCTTAAAAAGAAAGAAAGAAGACTTCACACCTTATACAAAAATTAACTCGAAATGGATCATGGATCAAGGACCTAAATATAAAAACAACAACCATAAAACTCTTAAAAAAATGTAGGAAAACATCTTCAATATCTTGTGGTAGGTGGTAGTTTCTTAAACCTTACACCCAAAGCATAAGAACAAATGAAAAAACTAGATAAATGGGACCTCCTCAAAATTCAACACTTTTGCACATCAAAGGACTTTGTCAAAAGGATGAAAAGGCAGCCGACACAATGGGAGAAAATATTTGGCAATCACATATCTGACAAGTGTTTAATATCCATGATATACAAGGAGTTCATACAACTCAACAATAAAAAGACAGCTATTCAATTAAAATATGGGCAAAAGAAATGAAAAGACAACTGTCCTAAGAAGAAATACAAATGTCACAGAGACACATGAAAAAATACTCAACATCCCCAGCAATTAGGGAGATGCAAATCAAAAATACAATGAGATATCATTTCACACCTATAAGACTTGCAGCTATTAGAAAGTCAGAAAACTAATTGTTGGAGAGGATATGGAAAGATAGGAATGCATATTCATTATTGGTGGGAATGAAGAATGGTACAGCCACTGTGGAGAACTGTATGGCAGTTACTACAGAAGTTGAATATAGACATGCCATGGGACACAGCAATACCATTGCTAGGTATATACCCAGAAGAACTAGGAGCAATAAAATGAATTGACATCTGCACACCGATGTTCATAGGGGTGTTATTCATGATCTTCAAAGTTTGGAAACAACCCAAGTGTCCATCAACTGATGAATGTATAAACAAAATATGGAACATACATACAATGGGATATTACTCAGCTGTAAGAAGGAATAAAGTGCTAACACACAGGATAACATGGATAAATCTTGAGGACCTTATGTTGAGTGAAGCAAGCCAGGCATTGAAGGATGAACAATACATGATCTTACTGATATGAATTAAGCAAATTGAGCAGTCAGAGAGATATTTTCTGGAAGATAGGTTTACAAGAAAAAGAAAAACAGAAGGTTGTGAGCCAACACTCATATGGACTTAATCTATAGTAAGGTGAAAGTGTGTAGTTGCATATTGAAGGGATATGACAGGAGGGTAGTGATATTATTGGGTCAGGTGATGCATGTTTGACAGGTGGGTAGATTGGGATGGGTGGGTTAGAAGGTCCAAGGTACTGGGGAGGAGGGTTAGGAGAGGGACCAGGTTAACACTGGGGATTTGCAGGTATGTGGCTAAAAGTCAAAGTTGGGAATATTCTTACGGCAATATTACAAGGAATTGTTACTGTTTTCAGGTTTTGGATAGGGGGCATTCAGGACAGAGAACACCTGGAGCAGGCTTCTAGGGAATGTGTGAGTGATCATTCAGCCATAATGTATTGTATCTGAGGGGGGGACCCACATAATGAGTGGGAAGGAGCTGGACTCCCATCCTTGGGAGGACCACATGGGCCCTTCCTATTAGGGGAGGACAAACCAGTGTGCCAAGACCTCAGGCTTGTTGAATGTAACTATGAATATTGTCATCCAAGGAGTGAAGCCAGGGGTTTGTCATGGGCCCCAAGGGGACGGGGAGGGAGAAATAGAATAGATCTAACAGTGGGTATTTACTGGGCAGTGGAAGTGTTCTACATGATCTAACAATGATGAACACAGGTAAATATCATCAAAATTTATAAAGTGTACAGTCTAAAATGTAAACTGTAATGTAAACCATTGACCTTGTTTAGTAGCTATGTTTCACTATTTGTATATCAGTTATAACAAAGTTACCACCCACACATAAAAAGGCATTAATATTGGGGGCGAATGGGGAGGATGTTGGGTATATGAGAGTCTCCTGTATTCTGTGTGTGACTTTGCTGTGACCTAAAACTTTTTTGAAAGCAAAATGAAAATAGTGAGTCATTGGGGAATGAGTGGGGGAAGGTGCCACGGTACAGAAAGGACACCAGATATTGTGGTGATGAAAGGCAAAATGTAAACAAAAAAAATTTTTTTAACACTTTTCATTTTTTTTAATATTCCAATCTTTTAATTTTATTGTATTTTTAGTTTTTAAAATATTTTTATGTATTTTATTCCTTATATTTAAACTTATCATAATTGTTTCATTTTCCTATTTATTGTATTTGTCTACTGTAATGGCTTCATTTTCGAAGAAGCTTTGGATCACAAAAAGGTTACAACTGGGGATGGGAAGGATAATTTGTGTGGGGTGACAGTGATGGGGGATGCATGGGAGGAAGTTCACGTGAGCATACATATAAGGTATATAAAAATGTTCAAATGTTCACAGGGCATTGTCACAGTGGGTGGAAACTCACACAATAACTGAGAGAATACTGAAATCCCATCCTGGAGAGCTCTGCCACATTCTCTAAAGGAACAGCAACAGTCCCACAAGTGCAGGGGCAGTGACTGGCGAAGGAGGATGATCCACTGATGGTCCTTTGCTATTGATGATTAGGCTTATGAGCCTTTGATCTTGAAATTGAAACTTAGCCTATTGTTATGGGGTGTCTAAAGGTTGCCTTCTGAGATCCTCCTTGTTGTTAAAATGTGGCCTCTCTCTAAGCCAAACTCAGCATATGAATGCTTTGCCTTCCACCCAGTGTGGGCCATGACTACCAGGGATGAGCCTCCCTGGCACCAAGGGATTGCTACCAAGCACCAACTAGCAATAAAACTGGGAAAAGACCTCAAATAAAAGGGAGGAAATGTAAAGACAAATGAGTTTATATGGCTAAGATACTTCAAAGTGAGTCGGGAGGTCATCCCAGAGGTAATACTTATGCACAACTCAGCAGGAACTCATAGACTTCCAAAGTGGATACTACCCCAAATAGTGGGGCTCCTGATTGCTCTGGAGATTCCTAGACCCTATGGTCAGGGCAAATAGCTCCAGAGTTTGGTGCCTTGCCAGCGGGCCCTACTTTGGAGTTTGTTCTCCTGAGAGTGACAGAGATGGATTCAATTATGTCTGCTGTGCACATGGCTCATCTGTCCCTTCTATTTAAACCTATACTTTCTCCTGGAGTTTGTAGGTGTACATCCAGAGACTCAAGTCTTTGGGCTATCCATGTGCCATCTGGTCCCAGAACCTTGGTGGAGTTGGAACACCTACTCTACAGCTCAATGGACTCACCCAGGACAAATGACAGTGAGATGATGATGGATAAAGCCATCTCAGGGAATGGAGAGAGTCTGCAGCTGCAGGCATGGTAGTCCCATCCATCTTCCCCATGGGATATAAGCCCCCTCTCAATTGGAGATGGAATGGATTTCACCATTCCAGAATCCTCATGTTTGGGGGAAGAGCTATGAACTAGAGTTGCCTTACTGATATTCTACTATAGACATAATGTGACTCTAGCAATAGAAGAAATCACAACTTTGATGTGGAGCCATTGGCCACTGGAGACTCTGTGGGCAGGTAGAGGGAAAAACAGTGATAATACAGGAGCTTTTTTGGGATTTGGGGATCATCCTGAGTGAGGTTGCAATGACAGATATAGGCGATTTTATATCACATAACATGCAGAACTGTATGGGACAGAGTGTAAACTACAAAGTGAACTATGGCACATGCTTAATGGCAAAGCACCAGGATTCATTTATCAATTGCAAAGAATGTGCCACATTAATGAAGGATGAATATGTGGGAGGGTGTGGGAGGTGTGTGGAGTGGGGCATATGGGAATCCCTATATTTTGTGTGTAATACTTATGTAATCTAAGTATCTTTTAAAAAATAAAAAATATTTTTTTAAAAAGTTGGAAACAACCAATGTGTCCATCACCTAATGAATGGATAAACAATTTGTCATGTATACACATGATGGAAAATTGTGCAGTGGTAAGAATAAATGAAGTGAAACCTGACAACATTTATGGACCTGGAGGATATTATGTTACATGAAGCAAGGCAGACACAAATGGACAAATAATGTATTGATTCTGCTGATATGAACTAAATATATTATGTGAAATATGAATATGGATAAAATTGCATATATAAATCCATTTTCCTTTGAAGCTGAATAAATGAGGGTTAATATTAAAAAATGTTAATATCAGACAAAAAAGAAACATTGTACTTAGTGGAGGAGACCAGACACATAGTGCTACATATTGTATGATTCCATGTGTATAGAGTGTAATATAGATCAATTTATAGAGATAAAATTAGATTGGTGGCTGTGTAGGGCAGGGGAATGAAGGCTAAGGGATGTGGAGCCTTTCTTTTTGAATAAAGAAATTGTTCTGAAATTTTTGAGATGAATGTACAAAATTGTGATTATGCTAAAAATCAATGATTGTACACTTTGGATAGAGCATACGGTATGTGAATGTATCTCAATAAAACTACTTAATAAACCAGTAAATAATTGTGCAATAATAGCCAGAAATAGCAGCTATGTACAGCAGGGGAAATAGAGTGAGAGGTGAGGAATTTTCATGTTTCTTTGTCTGTTTTTTGTTTATTATTATTATTGAAATAATGAAAATGCTCTGTTGCAGTTGGGCAGTTTGATGTAATTATGAATTCCAAAAATATAATTGGATCATGCTTATAAACTGATCTGTTAATCTGGTCATGATTAAGTTATGATTAGGGCATTGACTGGGCCACATCAGTAGGGTGTTGAGCCCCAACCCTTGGTGGGTGGGGAATCGAATATAAAAGGCAAGGCAAAGAACAGAGTTGAAGCAGTTTTTGAGAAGCAGTTTTGATGTAGGAAAGAAGGTCCCAGGAGAAGAGAAGCAAGCCATTCCCCTGATCGCCTACAGCTGACCTAGTGGAGGAAACAGGAGCTAACCCCAGGGAGAAACGCAGCCCCGGGAAGAGAGGAACCCAAGAAGCCTGAGCCCTGGCAAACATTGGATGCTGTCTTGCTCTAACACGTGGCAATGGACTGTGGTGAGAGAAGAAACTCAATGCTTTATGGCCTGGTTTCTGTGGACTTCTACCCCAAATAAATACCTGTATAAAGACCAACCCATTTTTGGTATTTCACATTAGCACCCCCTTTGGCTGACTAACACATGCTCTAATAATGATTGAAGTGATGAACGCAGGACTATGAGATTACACTGAAAGTCACTGATTGTACACTTTGGATGAATTGTATGCTTTATTAATATGTATGTAAAATTGATTTGTTTTAAAAAAAGCAATGGCTCCCAATATCAACACCCTATAATAAAGATGCACCTTTTGTGATATGAGGTGTTATATGGGGGGAAAAGGCACCTAAAACATACTTCTACGATATATGAATATGTTTTTGTTGTCATAGGAAAGTTTCTCAATAAATACAGGCCTACACAATAGCTAACAAAATAATTAAACTTCCATTCTGGGGAAATCCTGATACTTTCTAAATTAAATTGGCAAAAATTTCTGGAAATATATAAACTGTGCCAAATAAAACAATAGAGGCATATATGCCATAACCTCATTCTTAATGCTTTTGCTTATGAACCTTCTTCCTATAAAAGTGAAACTTATCCTAATTACAATTAATGCCTAACATTACTTCTTGCAAACCTCCTTGTTACTCAAATGTTGCCTTTCTCTCTAAGCCACACTCCACAAACCAACACATTACGTTCCCCTCAGTGTAATCCCGGGGATGATCCTCTTTAGTTCCAAGGGTTTATTACCAAGCACTAACCAGTGATGCATTTGAAAAAAGACATTAATCAAAAGGGGAAAATATTAAATTTTTTAAAAAGATAGAGTTTTTATGGCTAAGATATTTCAAGGTATGTCAGGAGGTCATTTCTGAGGTTATGCATATGCCGGTTTTAGCCAGATTTCACTAAATACCAGAGCAAACAAAGCTTCAAACAAGAGCTAATAAAGACAGGGAACACAGCCTATTGATATCAACACCCCTTCAGCAGGTCCTAATTGAGAATTAAATAAATTAATTTCCCAATATAACATAGTTATACTCATTTATAATCCCCCTACCCATGATACTTCTACTCCTTTTATTTGAACCTATATTTCTAAATATACCCATTAAATATATCTCCCACAGACTTAAATCTTTAGATTGTTCATATGCTGGTTGAGCCCTGAATCCCAGCAAAGTAGCAACCAACTACTCTCTAGTTCTTCAGATGGCCCTGGACAACCAACAAAATGATGATGATGGAAAAATCCCATCCCCCAAAACAAGGTGTATCTACAACTGCAAGGAAACAATTCCTTCCATCTGGCCCATAATATCTAAATCCCCTCTCAGCCTAAAGCAGTCAGAGTGGACCTCATCACAAGTCCCTCAAGATTAAGGAATGAACAAACATAAGTGGGGAGTGTAATCATGGACCAAAGTAGATTTATTTTCACTATAATTATTATCTTGGGCTCATGGAAGAACTTATAACATTGATTAAAAAAATAGGGTTTGTTAGGGATTCAGAAGGGAGAGGAAGGGATGATTGGGTGAAACAGTGGGGCATATCTGGGGCATGAGACTTTTCTGTATGATACTGCAATGATGGACTCATGAGTACAACATTTATGTAATCTAAGTATCTTTTTAAAAATAAAAAAAAATTTTAAAAAATAATAAAATAAAATAAAATAAAATGATTGGATGCTCAGAGATGTGCAATTACCAAAAAAAAAAAAAAAGTATGAAGTTGCTGAAAAAATATCAGATAAGTTTAATATCACCTATTTCTATAAAATAAATTATAAAGAAAAAAATGCATGTTTGAATTCTACATCAAGCTCAGACTTTTTTTTCTTATATCACAGAACTTTTTCTTTTTTATTGTATTATATTATGAATATATTCAGTTTAATGTAAACTAATTTATCACATCTTTAAATATCCAATGGAACCTAAATGCATATTTTCAAATTGACCTCATGCATTTAATAATACATGAACATATTATTTAATATTCTGATAATTTACATGTGTAACTCAAATTATTTTACTATTGAAGAATTATTTTTTATTTTTCTGTTTTAATTAAAGCAATTTTATTGATACATATTAATAAAGCATAAATCCATCCAAAGTGTAAAATCAGTGGTATTCAGTATATTCACATATTTGTGCATTCATTACTTCAATCATTCTTCAAGCACGTTCATTATTCCAATAATAATGATAAAACAAAAACTCATCACCTCTCAATCTCTCTATGCTTCCCCTGCCCTGCATAGCAGCTATTTTTTTTCCTATGCAGAAGTAAGAAGAAATGAAGTCATTAAGCATATGACAAATGGTTGACAACATGGATGAATATGGAGGACATTATGTTGAGTGAAGCAAGCCAGATGCAAAAAGAAAATACTGTACAATTGCGCTATTATGAAGTAAATATATTGGGTAAATTCATGGAGTTAATTATTAGAATATAGGTCACCAGGAAATATGAGGGTAGAGAATGAAAAGCTGAGGGTTAAACTGTGCAGAATTGGTAAAAAGGTTGTTTGTAAATCTTTAGAAATGAATAGAAATGGTAAAAGCATGTCATGGTGTTTGTAATTAACAGAG